>JAXCGZ010018933.1:92500-120000 GCA_037179515.1 Halocaridina rubra | reverse complement strand
GGGAACGGTTGCAGTTCTTCTACTACCAAGAGCTCTGTAGTGAAGGTCACAAACAAACTTAGAGTTGTTGTAGATCATATTAAGAGGATAAATTTAGGCGTTTATTCAGCAAATTTCTCAGTTGCATAAAACTATATATATATATATATATATATATATATATATATATATATATATATATATATATATATATATATATATATATATATATATATATATATATATATATATATATATATATATATATTAGTCAGGACAATATCCAGAAGAATTAGAGAGCAGATACTGCTAAAGCACTAAATAAGAATGCTGGAGCTCCAGTACTGGCAAATATGAATTCAGTAACTTCAAAACCTCTCCGTAACTTACTTGCGTAAAATGTTAAACCGATTATTTAGTCCATCGTGTCATCCAGATAATTTATTGCTTATTACTAAAACCATGTTAATTAGCAGACTATAAATCTTACAATTTGAAAACAGAATTGTCTGCAACAATATTTGAAATTAATATATTTAACTAAGCTGTACTAATAAAAACTCAATATATAAAAACAACTAGCAGAATGGCACCAGCGTAGAATTAACAGAATTACGGAAAATAATTTGTTGAGGCCGTTCTACTATAATTGTGAATAATTACCCATTCTAGTCATATTTTCATATTTATATTTTAAAAATAACTAATGTTATTTTATAGATTTTTAAAAGTAGTGCTTTATTTGTTAAAACTAGCATAATCATATTTTGGTATTTTATATAATTTTTCATTAATAGATTAGTAACTACTTTTGTGCCATTAATGTGATGTCTATACTCATACCTAAGTAACTTTGGACGGACGTTTAAGTCCATATAGTTTATTCATACAATCGTAAGCTCTTAAATTTTGCCAAGATTGCATATTGCAGGCCAAAGTGATTTCCCGAGCCTATCATCTCTAGACTACCGCCAAAAGATCGTCCACTTCCTGCATCGAGAGAAGGCCTTTGAACTAGCAAAAGTGCCTGTGATTCTCTCTCCACTTCTCGACAAGTATGTCTATGGGAGCCTCTCCTGATCAAGCTATGTCCATGACTATACTAGTGTACTATATTACTTATCTTTGCCTTGGAAACTAAATTTTCATATCAATGTCCCTTAAGTATATATATATTTTTTTTTTTAGTCTCTCCACCCAAGGATGGGTGGGACGGGTCATGTAATACAGTTATAATTTCTTTTTGCTATTTGCAATTGTAAATAGTAAGATAGTATATATTGTTTATGGTATGATTATTGTACATCTTCAGTATCATGTACCTGCTTGGCACGATTTGCAGGAATTTATTTCCATTACTTTATTTATAGACCTGATTACCGTCGTAGTGCGATATAGTCATTTTAAGTTTTCTCTGTTAATTGAAATGTAAATAGCAAGATCTAATATATCATATAATTTGTATATTGTAGGTTTTATATAATGCCTTCAACTTAATGTACATACCTATGTGGTATGTCTTCCAAGAAACTATTCTTTTGTTTCAAAACTTGTGTAATTGTTTCTTGATATATGTATTTGAAGTTGTTATGCGCAATAAATTTATGAAAAAAGAAAAAAAAAGCTGAGTCTATTGGATCACAGCACTCTACTGAAACTACTTGGGTACTACCCGACCTTTTGGCAATACAAACACGGAACACCTAAAGCCGGCATCCTTAGACCCTTGCTCTTCAAATGCCTCGTGGAAAAATCATGAACGTACTGCCACCTAGGACCAGGATTTTCAATAACACCGACAATTCTACCCTGGTGGCAAGAGGTCATGACTCCTTTCATCAAGCCTAAACGAGATCTACAATGTTTCTTTCTCGCTTGGACTCAAGATCAGCACAAAGAAAACAAAAGTGCTCACCATCAAGCAGCCGAGGCAAGAAAGGACACTCCTGATATGTGGTATGTCTTCCAAGAAACTATTCTTTTGTTTCAAAACTTGTGTAATTGTTTCTTGATATATGTATTTGAAGTTGTTATGCGCAATAAATCATGAACGTACTGCCACCTAGGACCAGGATTTTCAATAACACCGACAATTCTACCCTGGTGGCAAGAGGTCATGACTCCTTTCATCAAGCCTAAACGAGATCTACAATGTTTCTTTCTCGCTTGGACTCAAGATCAGCACAAAGAAAACAAAAGTGCTCACCATCAAGCAGCCGAGGCAAGAAAGGACACTCCTGATATGGTCAACAAGCATCAATATCAAGTTGTCTACATCAATAGTGAAGTAACATTCGGACCCTGGATCCAATACCTGCGGAACAGGCGCAAAATGCGCCAGTCGGTACCCTCGCAATTGTACGGCATCTCCGATGGTGCAAACTTCAGTTTTCTCATAACCTTCTACGTACAAGCTTGATGTAAATATTGAACTACCTGGCAATCCCAAGAGCTTAGTCAGCCCGAGTGTCCTCAGAAACATATATATCGACAAAATCCAAAACTGGGTAAGACCCAACTCCATGATTATATATACTTATGGATCAATTAACCAAGAAATTGGAGCCTCAGCTGCTACCTTCATCACAGAAAGACATGTGGAATAGGAGAGATTGTCTAACTACTACTCCTCACTCCAAGCCGAGCTATTCATCATCATCAGTGCCCTTAACTATATCACTCTCCGAGAAACAGACCACACCCTCATTCTCAAAAAATCTAAGTGTGCCTTACAGGCTGTTCAGAAGACACCCTCCAGAGGCAATGTGAGAACTAATTGAGATACTTCACCTTCACCACAGAGCCATCTATATTGGCAAAACTGTTACTTTCACCACAGAGCCATCTATATTGGCAAAACTGTTACTTTCACCACAGAGCCATCTATATTGGCAAAATTGTCATCCTCACTTGGATCCCCAGTCATGTTGGTATCAAAGGAAACGAAGAAGCCGACTAAACATCCAAACAAGCCTCCCACCAGGCAGAGATTCAACCATCCCTGACTCCTAGTACCTTCCAAATCAAACCAAGGCCACCAAAAAACTCATCGACCTATAGATAGCATGACAATCAGGACATGAATGCCGGATCTGCTTCCACGTTCTACTAAAAAATGGTCACCAACCTCCAGCACATCAACCTCTCAAAGAACCTCCACAGAAGCACAGAGATGTAGATACAAGTACACGTGGCAAAAGATCAAAAACATCATCAAATTGTGCACTTTCTGCCGGAAAGCAATGCCACAACCCCTCCTCCAGTACATCCTCGAATGTGAAGCATTCACAGAAATAAGACGAAAGACTGAAGCCCCCGCAACCTCTAGCAATGACCCAAATTGTCGTGGAATGATATATTTCATAAAGGAATCAGAATTATTTCAGGTTTAGGTTTAAGTCTTTTGTCTTCAGTGAAGTTCATTTTTCTGTTACACCACTAACCCATAGTTAGTTTATGTATGTATGTTAACCCTTAGTTTAATTCTTTATATATATTAATACTTACTTTCATGCTGTGTGTACATTTTAATCTTTGCACGAGCCTGCACATTCCGACGTTCATTTGTTCAGACCGTGGAATTGTGGGTTGTTTTATTTATAGTTTTTTTTTTTTTTCAAGAATGAGAGGGAAGATCTGGACGCAATAGGTCAGCATAATTTATCGTAATTTTGTGAGGTTTTTGTTAGCATATCCGCCGTTTGAGAAGATAGCAGCATCACCCCCAAGATTCTACAGCCGTGTCTCCAGCTAGATGAGTACAGGCAATTTATGCATACATGTTTCATTTAGCTTTCTTAGATTCTACTAAATACAGAGAGAGAGAGAGTTCAAAAACCTGAACACAGTTTACTGAGCTCATTTTCTACATCATGAGTCCATCAACACACTGGTGTGGTACCAATAAGAGGGCCTTTCTCATATTAGCAATTTCAAAACTGGCTGGTTATCAGCATGTATTTTTCTTTTCTTTCCATTTTTACGTCATTAATATAATTTGCCATTCTAATATTCATAAATTTGTTTACCCTTTCCTGTCGCCCATTTATCCTTCCTGGTGTTTCCTAAGGGGCTAATAGCATCCACGTGGCACCATCTCGTGCAGGCCATTCACTGTGTCCAAAGCAATCTTTCCTCTTCCCTTACACTTATGGCAGCTAACTACCAAATAAAATAAAAGGAGATTACTAACCTTGTCAAAAATGTTTTGAAGGTGTTCTTTATATTTACAGATAAGACCTGACTCTTATTTCCAGATCACTCACCTATGGGCCCAACACGGCCCGTTCACCCTTGGCTAGATATCATTAACAACAACCATACTGTCACCCATTTACACTTCCCTCCTGAAGGTTTGACCTTTTTACACCTCACATGACCGTTGACCTAACTAGATTAAGCATAGACAATAATCTTATTAAACCAATTTAGTCTCCAAGAACTTATGCACACAATAGCCACCACTAAGAATAAGGCACCATGGAAGCATCTCCTCGATTAATAAATTTATCATCACTAAGTTACCTAAAACTGCAATGGATAAACTACTATACAATTTTAATGTATCTCTGCGGGAGTTTTCCCAAGAAGGTTTAAAACTCTGAAAATTATTTTTATACCTAAACCTAATAAATCGAACAGCAAACCTGAAAATTGTAGAGCCATCTCCCTTCTTGAGGTTCAGAGCAAATTATTGGAATTTTTTTTAAACACCAGACTCTCCAGCTTTCTACAACCAACACGGTTTAAGGTCCCCTGGGGGTTAAGAGCGTGTACTCAGTATCATAAAAAAAAAAAAATAAACTAGTAAACAATATTTTGAAGGTTTTCTTTCTACTTCACAGATTAGACGGACCTCCATTACAAGGTTAATGCACCTACGGGTCCAATATGACCCGTTGTACTTTTGGGTGGAATAACTAAACAACAACAATAGAAATATCGATTAATTTAGGTGAATATATTAATTATATAGTGTTGCCTTTTAAACATAGCATTTCGTTTCTATCTTTTGGATGCAAATAGGGAAAATTAAAATTATATTCAATAAGAACTGTTTAGGCATTCTGTGTAATATCTTGGAAGGATATTAATGTGTTATTATCAAAATGTCATACATAGCTAATAGATCAAAGCTAAAGAGTTATTTAATTTCATATTAATAATGTTTTTTGCAGATTGACTTAGCCGGAAACTGTAGTTACTTCACTAAGATATATAAATTTATTTAAAATATAGAGTGGCATAATTTTAATAGCATAAATACTTCAAACATAGAAGTTCCACCTGACAGGAAATGAGTAGATACTATCTAAAATATTTACAATTTGGACGGGTAACCAACCCTCTAACAGATGTTGTTCGACGCAAGAGCTTCAGAGGAGCCTCAGACCTGCACTCAGAGTTACCAAAGTAGTGATGGGCAGCCAGGGCGTGTAAAGAGCCCCCATTTATAATTTGGACGGGTATTCAACCCTCTAACAGATGCTGTTCGAAGCAAGAGCTTCAGAGGAGCCTTAGACCTGCATTCAAGCTTACCAAAGTAGTCATTTACAATTTGGACGAGTATTCAACCCTCTAACAGATGCTGTTCGAAGCAAGAGCTTTAGAGGAGCCTTAGACCTGCATTCAAGCTTACCAAGAAAGTCATTTACAATTTGGACGGGTATTCAACCCTCTAACAGATGCTGTTCGAAGCAAGAGCTTCAGATGAGCCTTAGACTGCATTCAAGCTTACCAAAGTAGTCATTTACAGTTGGACGGGTATTCAACCCTCTAACAGATGCTGTTCGAAGCAAGAGCTTCAGAAAGCCTTAGACCTGCATTCAAGCTTACCAAAGTAGTCATGGGCAGGTAGAGCATGTAAAGAACCCCCCGGGGAGTCTTTACATGCTCTGCCTGCCCATGACTACTTTGGTAAGTCTGAGTGCAGGTCTAAGGGCTCCTCTGAAGCTCTTGCTTCGAACAGCATCTGTTAGAGGGTTGAATACCCGTCCAAATTTTAAATGGGGGTTCTTTGCATGTCCTGCCTGCCCATTACTACTTTGGTGAGACTGAGTGCAGGTCTGAAATTTTAGATGAATTTCAAACAAGTGATAAACTAAATGTTTAAATTTCAGAACATAAAACCATTTTTTTACCTGATATTTTCATTATTTCACCGCAACTCGTTCCGAACTGTTATGCAACCTTAAGAATAACGCAGGAAATGAGAACCGGGCGGGACTACCGTAGTAACACCATGGACCTTCGCAAAAAACGAATCTAAATACTAGTCACTAGTGATTCCCCTATGGCTGCACTGGGATTGACTTTCAATGCTTCAGAAAGAAATAAAGGCCATGCTCTACAATGGTTTCATTAATTTTAAGCAAGCATTATTAATTATGGAAGGTGCGATTTCTCTTATTTGTTGTTATTATGGTGTTATGATCTGGGTCAAACAAAGAGCCTCAAGTTTGTATCTTCCCGTCTCCAGATAGGTTCCATTTTGTACTTAGTGATACTTATCATACCAGTGATACTTATCATACATGTCCTTAAAAGCCTCAAGCTTGTATCTTCCCGTCTCCAGATAGGTTCCATTTTGAACTTAGTGATACTTATCATACCAGTCCTTAAAACTATGGATTGAGTTAGCATAAACTACCTCCTCGCTTAACGCATTCAAATTATCAACTACTCTTACACTAAAAAATACTTTCTTATATCCTGCAAAGAAGTTTTCTTACGAAGCTTCAAACTATGACCTCTAGTTCTAGAGCCATATCAAAATATCGATCCCTATCCACTCTATCATAATCACGAAGGAATTTAAAAACTGTCACCAGACCCCCCCCCCCTCAATTTTCTAGCTTCGAGTGATGGTAAGTCTAATTCCCTTAGTCTCTCGTCATAAATGAGATTGCGTATTTCTGGCAACAGTTTCGTGGCATGTCTTTGAACTTTTTCAAGCTTAGCTACGAGCTTTTTCAAATTCGGATGGGATTCATATTCAAGTTTTGGCCTCACATAGGTTACATAAATATTTCTGAACATTTCCTTGTCCATATGCCTGAAGGCTACCCTTACATCTGACAAGAAATCATATGCTGCCCTTACTATGCTATTTATATGTATTTCTGGAGACAATCTGACAGTATATTTACTCCTAGATCTCTCTCATTTTCTGTCTCTTGAAGTTGTACTCCTGGCACCGAGTAGTCAAGCTTGGGCCTTCTTGCACTTGTACCCATTCTCATTACCTAATATTTTGAAGTACTGAATTCATTAGCCACTTTTCTGACCACTCAAGCATACTATTTAGATCTTTCTGAAGTTTTCTACCATTGTTCTCGTTTCTTACTTTCTTCACAATCTTTGCATCATCTATAAACATATATATATATATATATATATATATATATATATATATATATATATATATATATATATATATATATATATATATATATATATATATATATATATATATATATATATATATATATATATATATATATATATATATATATATATATATATATATATATATATATATATATATATATATATATATATATATATATATATATATTCCCAGTCATGTATGCATTAAAGGGATTGAAGAAGCTAGTTTAAGCAGCAATGCAGGCTTCCCAGCAAAGGAACATTACAATTTTTCTGCATCTGCATTTCCTTCAAATCAAAACCCGACTTAATTAAAAAAAATATATGATAGAACAGTACATAGCCAGACACAATGCCTGCACACTTATCAGATTAGCCTCCACTTCCTAGTACAAAGCAGCCACTGACCTGCAACCTCTGATCGTAGACAGATAACTACCAAGAGTCACTGCTGTCAAGATACACAAACTCTGACTGGAATGGGCATCTTGTAAATATGTGACATCATTAAAAAGCTGCGGCTACCATTGGCTATATAACTACAAAAATAGCCAAAAAATCAATGTTGAGCAAATTCACTAGAAAATTACAAAAGTTCAGTCTTAAAATACATAGGCTTAGGCTAACATAGATGCAAACGCAATCATAAATAGGCCTAGGCTAATAGGTAAATGGCCAAGCCTACCTTTAGGACACAGTAGATTATCATAGGAAATGTTTAGGGCAGGCTAACGACGATCCCATCCTCATTGCCAAAATTATGTTATAACCCCCAAGGGAAATCATATGTAATTATACCTCTCATAAATAGACAGCCTAGCTTAGAAATGATCAAATTACTCTATGGTGCCGTAGAGTAAATGGTTAGTTGCCGGAGAATAGGTTAGGTACAGATTTACCCAGAAAAAAAAAAATCCTAGACACCAAGGTTAGTAAATATTAGTACACATAAATAGGACCTATTAAAAAAAAAAAACAGATAAATAACTTCCCTTACATGTGGTAGATATTCAAGACCGGGAAATCCAATAACACATCAGTAACACAAAGTTAAGCACCCAACTCCGAACGTGTGAACACGAGGTTCCAACAACTCATAATTCTTCTTCTTCTTACAATTTCTTAATATATAGGCAACGAGGTACAATACTGTATTCATCTATATAGGTATATATAGTATATAATGTTGCACATTTAAACAGAAATTAACAAACTAAATTATTATTATTATTATTATTATTATTATTATTATTATTATTATTATTATTATTATTATTATTACTATTATAGGAAAGCTAAAACATTTACTGGAAAGAAACAACTTGTTTACTTTCCAATTTACTACAATCCCCAAACTCAAAAGATTGAGAGAAAAAAAGTCTAGGATGTTTTCAAGGTATAGTCTTCTTTGTACCATGGAGTTTCTCCCTTTCTACCTCGTTTTAGGGACGTTTCTCAATCCCAAGGGTGCGGCAAGATGGGCTGGGAATTGTATTACCAGTCCTAATTGAATCATCAATAATAATAATAATAATAATAATAATAATAATAATAATAATAATAATATCCGTAGCTCAAGCGGTACCGTCCGCGACTTCGAGGCGTAAGGTCGAGGGTTCGCACCCCGTCACCGTCTGAGATTAGCATGGGCATGCACTCAGGGTAACGATTACATCTGCCAAAATATGTCCTTTGCAAGAAGGCAACCGTCCTAGCCCTTAGTAGAAAGGGGAGTCCGTGACGTAACACGGAACAAACGATAATGATAATAATAATAATACTATCATCATCACAGGAATTAATGCTAATATTATTGCAGAAACGTTTTTTAGCTCGACGAGGTCAAAATTCCCCCCCCCCCCTATATACGATCCCAGGTCCTCGGTACCAGTGTCAGGTCAGAGTATTTGCCTATTGCTGTCGCTTTTTACTGCATAAAGGATACATCCTTTTTGTTTATGTATAACAATGTTTTCATCTGTATCTTGCATACCACCACAAAGCTATATTAAATATCAATATTGTTATTTGTTAACATTGCTATAATTGATGCTGCCAGCCTGCCACCATTAGACAAGGGAAGAATCAGTGTTTGAGCAACATGTGCACTAACTCCGGTTCAGGATTTTATAACCCGGCGATTTTGGGTACCAGTTTCATGTTTTTGAATTGACGAGTTTACCTGAAAATCACGGAACCAAAAATATACTCCTGTGAAATATGATAAACATTCAAGAAATTATTTACAATATTTATTCATCATTTAACTGTAAGTAAAACATCATTATTTTGCTATGTATATAATCTAAGTAAAAAATGAAAATATATTATTATCAATTTATTAGTTTATATATATATGTTTTTTGCTGTGCACGTTAACTTTACTTGTATGATACATGAACTGATGATCCATTAAATCACTGTTTTACATCCTAGCATTGAGTTACTTCAAAATTTGCAAGGTATATTCATATTTTATGAATATACTCTATATAAATTATAGACCTTTTGCACTGAAAGTAGCCTTATCATATCTAAGCCCCGTGCGTATCCTAAGTCATGTAATTAGCAATGTGTCAAGTGAATTTGCTCTGTTTATTAACCATTTCGGGTTGGTCTTGAATTAAAAGGTGCACTCATACAGAGATATTGATCATAATTTGAACTTTAGAAATCACTATTTTGCATTCTAGCGCCTAGCGTAATAATTACTTAAATTTGATTGATAAATGTTTACTATCACACCCTTAGGAAAATATCTCATTAAGTTATTTATAATATTTAGTTAATTTTGTTCACCCATGTTACTAAACAAGTTGATGAATAACATTTGATAAATGAGTAAAGATAACGACACCCCGTACAATAATTAACACAGTAGATTGGTAGGTTAGGTTAGGTATTACCCTAGCCTGATCTAACCTAACTTGACCTAGCCTAACAAATTACAGGACCATTTAATGTACTGGGAGTTGTTTTCAGTACTTGCTCCAAAATTTGTTGTTTACAAGTGTTGAAGATATTATTGTTTTATATTTTCATTTCGCATGTTGGGGTGTCAAAGTAAATATTTACAATATAATTAATCACAGTTGAAAGAGGAAAGTAAAAATTTATTAAAAGTAGGAAAGGCAATACAGTACCTCGATTTTATAGTAATCTAACCATTCTTTCATCAGTTATGTGTAAAGGGAAAAACTTTAATCAATCAATATTTGGGTTTATAATAATAATAATAAGTAATACTAATGAAATATTTCATTTTATAACCAAGCATTCAGTAGTGTGCAATCTCCTGTTTTTTTTTATTATTTTTGTTGGATTTATTGAGCTGATACCATACGCCCTTCACAGTCAATGGCGGTAAGTTCGAGTCATCAGTTAATCGTCACTTGAAATTCTATCGTTTTAAACTTTATATGTGGATTAGAGGAAAAATCAACTCATAGTGACAGAGGATTCCCAACCGATTTTTTCCTCGCCCAAAAGTGCGCAGTGCATGCTATGTTATGTCCTGATAGGTCGCTGCACCAGTTTCCACAAGTTGCCTATCACCTACCTGCACTTTGCCTGCTGCCTGATTGCATTTTCGATTATTCTGAACCTGCTGCTCTATCTGTGCTTGAAGATTACCTATAACTCAGTGACGAGGAATAAAACCTGTCTCGGAGCAACTGGCTCCCTCTGCCACAGTCATGGTGCAGTCACCTGGACTTGCCAGCAGCTATAAATAATGCAGGTATCATGCTCCCATCACTAATACCCTGCACCTGGTCAGCAAAGCATTCTCACCCAAACACCACCAGAAAAAAAATGTTGATAGCAATAGTGACTCCATATTACTTGCTGCCAAATTATCTACACTAGTCTTCTGTTCACCAACATGATCCTCCTGCACATTCATCTTCCACTCATTACTTCTCTAAGCTCTGCAGTCCAACCATGATGTCACCAATGACAATGCACCTCCTGCATTTCCTCCCCAGGATGACTAAACTAAGCTCCTTTTCTAGGGCAACCCCTTGATGATACCAAACTACGTTAGCTAGGCTATCTGATGTCACTGACACATTCTATCTGGATTGACACCCAGCTGAAGTCAAGAAGTCTAAAGTTACATCACGTTATGTATGCATATTAGGAATACGTACAGACATCAATGACAGTGTTTTAGGAGAGCTGTTGTCCGTGTTCCTCGGCGTTCAGGTTTCATCCCAAATGCCTCGAGTTACAGCGTCTGCCCTGACCCTTCAATGGCTAAATTACTTCCTGATGTGTACTCTGCAATACTTTTCATTCAGCATGGCACACTTGTCAACTGCATTGTTATAAACTGGAGTCTTCCTTATTCACAGCCTCCATCTTTTGCTTTTGACTTCCTTCCTTCCCTCCCACTATGTGACTTTCGTAGAGTGAAATATAAGCTACCTTGATGCTACAAGTGCTGTGGTATTGGCCATATTACCCACTACTGTTCTGTTTCAAAGAAGTGTGCCTAGTGCACTGCCCAGGATGATTCCTGCCTTACCAACCCCACGCACTACCCACTTCTGGTGCTCCCTCAACCTTGTAAAACTGTCAGAAATAATAGACGCATCAAAATGTCAGTATCTTCAATGTCGTCAATATCTGGTATGATTATACAATGTGCCCCACCTCTTTTAACATTTCTCCCACCCCAGCCCCATGATCAGCTTCACGCATGAATTCCATTATCCACTCTGCCATCCATCAGCCTTTTATGCCACCTCAGAAGCTGCTCAAGTTACTACATATTGGACAGCTATTGCTCTTCTCATGTCTCAGTGCTCCTCACTTACATGTTTTGAGGTCATCGCACCTCTTAATTTTTTAGACTATTTAGAGTAATCTCCCATCAGGGTGGGAGTTGTTTTGATACAATCATAATTTTAGCTTTTCCAGCCTTTATTTTAAGCCCCTTTTCCTTCATGGTCTGCAGAAGATTTCTTAATTTCTCTTCTATATCAGCTATGAGGACTGTATCATCAGCATATCTGATATGTTTTATATTTAGTCCTCCAATTTCAATACCTCCAAGGTTCTCTAAATCTCTCATAATCATTTCTCCATGCAAGGAAAATAAATCTGGTGACAGCACACATCCTTGTCTTACTCCTCTTATTCCTTTTTCTCCTTAACGACAGTTCTCTAATTATTTTGACTGTAGTCTCTTAACTCCACTAAAGATTTCGTATGAGTAATATCTTTCCCATCAATGCCTATTCACAGACCTGTTTCCGGTTTTACGTCACGGACTCCCTTATTAACCAAGGGCTAGGACGGTTGCCTTCTTGCGAAGGACTTGTTTTGGCAGATGTAATCCTTACGCTGAGTGCATGCCTTTGCTAACCTCAGACCGTGACGGGCCGCGAACCCTCGACCTGACGCCTCAGAGTCGGAGACGCTACCGACTGAGCCACGGCGACTACAATGCCTATTCACAGACACAAGGACCAAAGTTCTGGCACTTTATAATAATATAACTACTAAGTCTGCACTATGCCAAATTAGTTTTTGTTAAGGAAAAAATTATCTTATTATTTAAATATGCAGAGTATAAACTGCCAAGAGATAGTTCTGCAAGCACTAAGGAAGGGACATTAATATAAACACCTGGAAAATTTTTACATATGCTAATTACAAATTTAAATACAAATTGCATAATTGCTAATTTACCATATAAACTTTTAAGTTATATCTTTATATTTTAGCAGGCTTTCTTACAAGAAATTAAAAACTTACAGTAATAAATATGTACATAGAGGAAAGTATTAAAACATTTAGAAAATATTACTAACTATGAGAAATGATGATACTAAAATCATGCATATTCTGCTGCTGATTAAAGCAAACCTCATGATATTTAATTACTGTTTAGCTTATCTAGAACCAAATGTTACATGAAATACCAATTCAGTATATCTAAATCAAAGCTTCTAGGTTTAATATGTTTCCTATGCGAGTTATTACCTTGGATTATAAGCAGGATTTCTACCACCGCTTAAGCAGTGTTTTCCTCAAAAGAAAATCTCTACGTTCGGGTCCTATTAGATTTCAGCGTTAACAACAACCAAGGGCACTGTATAACAGCAAAATATGAGGCTGACATCACAAACATTTATGAATGTACTAGAGAAGTTGAATTTGTAGTAATGACAATATATGTAGATACTATGCATACTAAAGTTAAAAACAGATAAGATATAATATATATATAAATGCAAGCAAATTTACATACACTGATTTGTGTAGTAATCGGATAGTGCTTTAACAAGGTAATATCTATGAGCCCAATAGCTTATATATTTCTCTACATATTTACTATAAATGATAAGCTCACAAATTTCTAAGAAATAAACATATGTAAGCCAACAAAATTTACGCATATAGAATATAAACTCTGAGGCAGCAGGGTTTCATCTTACCCCATCTAAGAGAAAAGGTGACAATATGCCGAGTAGGATGAATCTGTTTGCTAGGTATTATTGTGGTAACCAAAAAGGCATTTTTAAGAAAACTGTAACAGATCTCATAGGCGTCTGTAAGAAAACTGTCACTTTTGAAGTGTCAAGGCTTCTCCAAACAATGCCTCATTTGTCTTGTGCCTCCATTTTCTATGGCCTACCTTAATTATCTTAAATTGAGTCATTATCAATAATCCTATAAGTACTGATTTTATAATATCTATACAGAATGAAAATGCTCTGAAAAAATGTCAAGAAAAGAAAGCATAGGCTAAATGCTCAGTGCGTTAAAATGAAATACAGTTTTATACAAATATAGTTTATACAAGAAAAAGTTTTAAGTCACTTCCTAATAAACAGTATCCTTAACTCATTCGAGTCTGTATTTGTAAGGCATAACATATAAAATTTCTTTTTACAGAAAAAAAATAACTGAATAATACTCTCTCTCAGCAAATGGTAGCTTTTACATGATTCTCTCAATGTAAATTACCACTGATATTTCAAGTGGGTGTGTGTCTATATAATGGACTCATAACAGTTTTCAATGTAAAATAATGTCACCTTTGCCCTTACAACCATGAGAAGAGAAGTATTTGGCAGTGACAAAATAATAAACCTTCCAATAAGTTTCCCAGAGGATATCAAAAACTGAAAAAACTTGCACTACAGAATATGTTGGTGTTCAAGTAATATATCTAATTCGATAGGAAAATCCAAGTGGAAATAACTGATAAGGAAAATATTTTAGCTATCGGGTGAAAATCCAAGAGAATAAGGATGGTGAAAAATTATGAGGTGCACCGCTACGTCCATCAAATACATCTTGATCTGGAAAGGAAAGGAAAAATTAACATTAGATATTATAATAGCAAGGAGGATATGAAATAAGAGGCTGGAGTTCCTTTGATACGAAGTTCATAACATTAATGGCATCCATAATATCAGATCAATTCAATTTGTAAACTAATACACTAAAATTAGAAAATCCCCTAGCAAAAAAGTTACTTTAGGGCATTTTCCTTAACAAAACTAGAACTAACCTTATTCCTAGAACAAGAGAAATTATTTGAAAATTAATATATGTTCACTGAATCTACTAAGTATATTAGGAGAAAACTGAAAAATTTCACCTATCTGTGTACAGTATTTCAAAATTTCTCATATGGCTATAGTCATATAGCTCTTACCAGGATAACAACAAAATTGTGGTATCTATCATAAGGATAATAAACAACAATAGACAATTATAATTTCAAGCAATAGCCGATATTCCTAGGATATAATTTTTTGGACATGAATAAAAATATGCCCTATCTAACTTACAGGTAAGAAATGAGAATAACAACGTAATGCAATAAAAGTTTCCTAAATAAAATTTTAATACAGGAACTGCAATGTCTACGAATCAGTAAATCATTAACTAACACTCTGTTGTCACAGTTCATTTTATTTCTGCATTACCTTGTCGTAGCAAAGACCCTGGCTTGTGTCCATCTTCAGGTTGCACGTGAGTTACGGTCATTTCTTCACGGCCAGTATTGTCAGTGTATTTTCGAGTCTCTTCAATAGACTACAAGGGAAAAATAATACTTCAAATGTAAAAATTGTCGATGCATGTGAAGGGGGCATATTACATAACATTAATACTACAGACAATTAAGAGCACTTTAAAAATATGTTGTAATACATTGGGCTTCCAAAAGTGTACAATGTATTCTCTGAGTGGTTATCACTATACCCTTTGAAGAGGAATACCCTAAGTCTTATACCTTGCATGCTATAAGATAGGATTACAAAGAATAAATAAGAGAGTAAAGTGCTAGCAGTACCATTCTCAAAACCTTTTCTTCTTCTTTTTTTTTTTTAACCATCAAACAGCTGATTGAAGAGGCAAGGATTGTGATGGTATGAAAAGACCTGTTGCTGCCTCATAATTGTTCACATGTGGCCATCCTACTGACTTCAGCAGGGTATGGCATCATGTTAGAAAAAAAAATGAGAAAACGGGGTCAAGTATCAACTAATATAATATAAATGAATGAATACATTAAAGGAGTGATAAAAAAATAAGAATTCCTAAAATTCTAATAAAATTGTGAATACAGTTAACCAATCTTAAAATATAAGCAAACGAAGGGAGAGATACTTATAAACTCTTATAAAATTATCTTACTATATGGGAAAAAAATATATGATTTTTCTAACATAATGCCACATCGTACTTTACTTTAGTCAGTAGAGTATCGCCACTACATAAAATAAAAATTATCATACTTCGAGCATCCTATAACCCTTTATATAGGATATTGTGGCTAAGAAAACACAGTAATATGCCTTGTAGTTTTGAAGCAATTACAAAGATTGCTACCCTATGGAACTCAGTGTGTAGAAGCCACTTGCTTAAAAAATATATGTACATGTAAAAAAAATATACCAAGTTACTCACCCCATCAGGTTTTCTAATCCTTACAATAGAGGTAGATTGATATTTTTGCTGTACTTGAGGTTTATAACCCTTTGGTGTGGTTATACTAGGTTGACCCTGTACATTGGGTGGGTTATATCCAGGCATGTCTTTCAGGAGATCAGAAAAACCACCAGTTATTCTGAAAAAGAATATACTTTACCTAAAATAGAAATCCAAGGAATGCTCATGAATGCAAATTACGATTAAAGTCCTATGAATGGCAGAGTGAAACAATAGAGCATCCTTGCATTTACAAGCTTATGTCGCTCATATTCATTACCACAGAAGTATTGGAATGCCTGTACTTGGATACTCCCTACTTCCACTTAGCTTTGTCCATAGCATTTTTTCACCAGTTACTATTTTTTCTTGTATTTAAAATATATAGGTCCACATTGACTAACGATGAAGATGTTTCAATGAACAAGATGAAAGTTAACGTGGACACACAATGGAGACATACTGCAATGAACTAAAATGAAAGTGGAAAAGGTTATGGTTTGAAAAATATAATATGCAGAGGCATGCATTTGTGCAGCATAGTGTGTTGTAAACTGAACAACATACACCATGTAAAACATAAATATTAATGTTTTTGTATATAAATTCACTTTTATTTAAAATATAACAACCATACGTTATCCATTAATTTTGTTTTAGTACGTAGTGAGTGTTTAATGTTAAAATTCTAGGTTGGCGTTAAGGACCATATGTGCATTTGTTTCTCTTATCAGCTGCAGTATGTTGGAAACCAATGCCAGGAAAGGAAACACTAGCAAACCATCATATATGAATGACCAGCAACTTTAGAAGCTAACAGCAGCACAGAATTGGAAGAAATGACAGATGAAGAGAAGGGAAGCAATAACTAAAGCCTGTTCTACCATCTGGTACATCCTGTCCTAAATGCGAAAGAAAATGTGGTTGGGATAATAGAACTTCACTCACACTATCCTACATCTTTTAAGAGAAGACTAAAAGAGACAGGGAACATAGGGCTAGCATATTCTATCGCATGATTATTTATCCTCCTACATGGAAGGGGTAAAGATGTGCAAGCTAGAATGAAGACCTAATGACTCCCTTTGCAAAGCACCAAGAAAACATATGAAAGAAAGTGTAGCAGCTTAAGGACAAGACAGAAATAAGAATATGATAAACAATAAGAAAAGGACAAGCTGGAGGAATAGTCAATGTAATGAAGACCTGGATATATGCCAAGATTAGGCCCTGAGATGAAGACAGATCAGCTTTTTGAAGGAAGAAAGGTCATAAGAGTAATGGAAGACAGAGGGAGGAAGAGTTCCAGTGGCTAGAGGTAGAAGAAAAGCAGCAGCCACAGCACCAAACAACCCGGAAGCTACAAATCCCCACACAGTAGCAGCACAACAAGGCCACTTGGTGTGTTACAAAGCCTCACCACTAGGGAAGGGCTGCCACTTTCCAGTTAACAAAGAAAAACCGGAAGTAGTACCCATCAAAAAGAGAAAAGACAATACCTTCCAGAAAAGAGAAAGAGATTCGAGATTAAAACTAAGACAATGGTCCTAAATGAGTCTGATGGCCTTAGATTTATCCCTATCAAAGAGATATGTATAATAATGAGCACCCCAGAAGTGAGAGCAGTATTCTAAACATGGAGAGATGAGACCATTATAGATTTTTAGTAAGTGTAAGGAGAAGTAATGACAAAACCGAACTGAACTCCATATGTCTTCGATGCAGTTTTAGAAATCTGAATTATGTAACCCTTCCAAGACAAGTTACAGGCTATCAGAATTTATAATATGTTTACAGAATTATGAGGATATATTTCGTTGATCTCGATGACAAAAGGGGTATAAGGAGGAGAAGATATAGAAAGAGCCAGAAACTGTGTCTTTAAGGCAAAATATTTTACTGAAATTTCGGTGCCCCACTCAGGTACTCTCTGTGAATCGAAGTTGGAAATGGGAGAAAGAGTACTGTGAGACACCTTTCAACCAGCACATGAAGGTAGTGATGAGAAGGCAGAAGAAAAATGAAGGGCAGAATCATCGGCAAAAGCATGAAGAAGAGAGAAAGATGAGGACTGGAGAAGATCATTGATGAAGGGAGGGAACAGAGTAGGAGAAAGAACCCTATGGAACACCACTGACAACTGGAAATGAGCTACTTGTTGCGTTGTCAACAACCACAAACATAAAACAGCTAAAAAGAAAAATGGGAAATCAGAGAACAGAAAGCCTTAGAGATATCAAGGGTGATGACAAAGGATTCTCCATAGTTCTGAAGAGATGATAAACATGCATGAGTGAGATAGGACAGGAAGTCATCAGGGAAAAGGTCGCAGTCATGGCAATTAAGCTTAAATGAATTAATGTATTGGTCAGTTTACCCAAATAAAATATAGACTGTAAAATTCTCACCAAGATATCATTACATAAATTATCCACATAATACTGCATTACTATTACCATACCTGTCATCTAAATCTGAGTCACTCTTCAAAACAGAATTGCGTGGATTATCCTCAGGGTCTGGTAACATAGGCGTACCTGCAATAGTTATATACTGTATTGTGACTATATATATATTTAGCTTATAAGCACAAATTCATTAAGATTCAACAAAAGATATCTCTAGCTTAAAGAAAGCCTAAGGATGTTTTGAACCCTAAAATAAACCAATGAAAAGGTAATATCAGCACAGTGGCTATCAACAATCCTGCTGTCTAATTTCTTAATGAGCTCCAAACGAGGCAGCGGGTATATCAAAGTGGCTTTCCAGGTATGCTCATATAAGCATGGTACCATAAACCATGATTATAGAGAAAGTTGGACTGAATATAACTAAGAAAGATCTGCAGATAATCCCACTAGAGACTTATACTGTCTATGTATAAGGCAAAAACTGATAAGTATATACAGTATACATAATTTTCAAAGGACTTGCTAATAACTTCAAAAGTCTATTGTCTCTATAAACCACACTTGACTAAGAACAACTCCTAGATACTTATTTTCGAAAAAAACAACATAGAAACATTACCATACACTACCTATAATACCAACAGACTCTGTATCTCTCAACACAAACAAACAATTATTTCTATTCGTATAAAAATAAATCTAAAGTATAAATCTAAGCAGTAAAGGTTCTTAAAAAAAAAAAAAAAAGGAAAGTGACACATGTCCATGTATTATACTAACTTATTTCATTATTTTTTCCAACTAACCTGGATTCCAATCAAAGGGCATCCTTCCAAAGCTCTTGAAGATATCCTCCATCATTTGGAATGGGTCAGCCATACCAAACTCGCGGAAGCCTCCAAACCTTCCGCCATGCCCCAAACCAAAATGATCATTTCCATCATCCCTGAGGATAATAAGTGCTTCAAAATTAATAGGAATTTTTTTAAAAACACTGGCTTCTCCTGCCATTTTAAGAGGGAGGAGCACCCCACAAAAAAGAAATTACAAAAATAATATTCCATACAACATTTAAATCATGAGCATTCACTCATATATGAAGGAATAATTGGATATGCATAATGCATATGCCAGGTATTTGGCATATATGTAAGCATTGGAGAAACTCCATAACTGAAGGAGGACTTAGTGTCGAACTGTCCCAGCCAGTCCTATTTCAGTCCAAAAGATATTCAGTTGTAGTGCTGCAACAGGTGACTGGTGCCAAGGGCCAAACTACTATGATGTACAAAGTGATGAAGAATATACACTGACAATACATTAGTAAACTGTACCAACTGAAGGAATCTCAAAATATTGAGTGTGGAATACGCTTACTATCTGGCTTAGTCTCATATATGGCCTATCAGACATTTTATCACAGTGGTTCTTAACCTGGGCGATAGTGCCCCCTGGGGGTGCTGGGCTTGATGAAGGGGGCAGTAAGTTCTTGGGGGCACTGAGTCTGGCAGTGAGCTAACATAAAAAAATTAAGTTTTTACTTTAATAGCTATTTTATTATACATGACAGGGTTGTTATATTTACTTAAATAAAACAAAACCTAAACATTATACATGACAGGGCTGTTATATTTACTTAATTAAAAAAATGAAAACTAAACACTGAAGACAATACATGTTGAAAAAGATTACATAATTTTTAAATCTTATACTCTGCATTTTATAGTAAAATTATTTTATCAGCCACATTAAGAAAATCTATTCACCTTTTCTGCCTTTCCCAAATGAAGGGGGGCGTCTTTCAGACTTAAACACTGAATATATTCTGCTACTTCCGGATTGAAATATTATATGAAGTTGGCGCTACACAAAAAGGGTTACGAACCACTGGTCTAATACATAAATATTAAGCAGATTAGTAAAACGTATAACATCATGTACAAGACAATATAATATCTATTATCATGATAAATACCATAAAGACAATGGGACAATATCAGTTTTTTAAACTCAAAAAATTTAAAATAATAATAGCGTATAATTACCCTAACTAGAATACAAGTTTATAATTTCCCTAACTTAAATTTATATCTAAATTGCATACTGAATACACGAAAGGGGTAAAAAATAATAACATGAACAATAAAAAATTTGTTTTTTTTAATTTCTACTGTAATGTACATAGTTCTTAAAGGCTTAAAAATTAAAAACTAAGTGGATCGTGGTGAATGCACATTTCTTGGCTCGGCCACCCCCCTTACAAGGGGGAATGAGGAATGTGTATATGTATGTATGTATGTATTTTGCATAATGATTATGAATAGACTGTATAAACACTAGTGGACAACAACAAAAAATTAAGTTTCTCTTTGTGTTGACAATATGCTTCAGTGCTATGATCATTGTAAAAATAATTATTTCAGGTTTTTCATCTCATTTTGCGGAAAATATTATGAAATAATTTCTTCATATCAGACTTAAACACTGAATATATTCTGCTACTTCCGGATTGAAATATTATATATAAATCAAGTTTTGTAGGGCCATGAGTCTTTGTTTGATGGGAACATAAACTTAGAAATTGGAGTGACAGCTTAAAAAAAATATTAGGATGGATGCCACTGTTCCTGAAAGACGTTAACAAACACAAACTTACTCTTTTATTATTATTATTATTAACAAAACTTGATAAGGCAACAAGTGGCCTTCAAACTGGAGATTAAAACATCCACACTTGTGTACAGTACATGAACTACATAAAAATATATTCATTCTTAACTTGATGTTCATATTAGAACCAACTTCAGAGAACCAAAGCAAGTTGTTTCTATAGAGTATTGGTTCTAGTCCCCTGAGATGTCTTGATATTCTTTAATCTTGCCAAAGGGGATGGTCACTTTGAATATGCTTCAAGGTCCATCCCTTCTTTTCTTATTCTAGATTTTTTCAAAATGAGTTTTCTGGTTAGAGGGTCTTCAGAGGAGATTCCCTTTGAAAAAACATTATGCAAAACTGAAGATAACAAAAAAAATAGGAATGTAATAAGATAAAACACATTAATTACAGAATTACTTGGTTGTAATTACTCTACAGGGGGTCCTTGGTTTACAATATTTAATTTTTACAACTTATCTCCCATAAATTTTTTTTTATTTATTTTTTTTTTTGGCCTGTATTATGTCTCCCAAGCATACAGCATATATTTCTGTTGGCAGTGCTTCAAAGAAAAGGAAAGCCATCACCATGGAAGTGAATTTAGAGATAGTGAAACGCATGGAAAAGGGAGAAAGCTTACTACTGCATTAGCATAGATGGGTGACGTAGGTGCTTATTTAGGTGTGTTCCGAATTAAGCTGAAAATCAGGTTACATCACATTCCAGGAACGGAACTCTAACATAAGTCAAGGAACCCCTGTACTGTAATCATAAAAATATCAATACTTACTCATGGTCAGAGATGGCTGGGCCATAAAAAGGAGAGCGACGATGAGGTAGTGTGTGTTGAGGATAGCTACCATCTGGTGTTTGACTATCAGGTGTTTTTAACAAAGAATCTCGAGGAGGCTGGGAATTTGTAGGATTTTCTGCATCTGTAGGAAAAATTATTTTGGAATTTTTATATTTTTGGAAGTTTCATGCAGGCGTAGTAATTTTTTGAAAATTAATAAAGAAATTGGATAAGATTGGCAGGAAAAGTAGAGCAAAGATACACATCTTAGCCCATAACAAATTATTGAGCTGAGAAATACATCACTGTAGTGGAATGTAAGTTGTGAAATCCAAGTTTTAATTTCATAAAGCTTCCAAAACCTAGTCTTTATGTTCAATGCAAACCTGAGTATTTAACTAAAGAGGGCTAGGCCTAAGTGAAATTATTGCCTATAAGCACTCCTTCATGAAAATTACAATAAATTTAATAGTACGATTAAAATGTCTTTTATATAAATTAAATTTTCAACAAGAAAAATTTTAAATAAATATTATATCACCTTTAATACAACCTGTTCGTATTAAAGCTATCAAGACCATCCCAGCTGACAGTATTGAGCAAAAAGTGTAAGTTTCTATGTTATTTAATAAGTAATTGCCTTATCAACCCTAGTTTAAGTTAGTGGCACAGTTCATCCCTTTTTTAGGTTCATTAACTATTAATAAGAAAAATTTAACGTCATATTCATGCATTTAATTCAAGATCTTATGCCAGTAGATATAAATAATAAAAACTAGTACAAAGAGCTATGAAAACAGTTTAAAATAGTTAATATATATAACTGAACCATATTTTTATCTTCACATGAAATATTCTAGGTATGTCATAGGTTATGGGGAAGCATGAACTAAAGATTTCCACCTCTGTATTCGCTGCTTGTCAGAGGTAGTTTATTAAAAGAGGTCCATGGTGATGAGGGAAAAGAGTTCTTAAGTATTGCCTACACCTTTTTCATCCCTTTTTTTCTTTTTGTACAATTGCAGAAGAGGTAGCTTGCACTGGGAATCAGCTGCCTCAATGGTTTAATTTTAGTATTGGCAACCCTGTTCACTTTTGCAGGGCATAAGACCTCATTAAAAAGAAAATAATAAGTACAGTAATTATGACCATCGCTCTCACCAGGTTCTTCAGATATAAAAACTTGTCCCGGGTGGCCATGGAATCCGTGAAATCTCTGCATAATCGAGTCGAGCTGGTGGAACATATCATCAATTTGGCCAAACTCCATGGAAAACGAATCATGATAGCCATCACCACCATAAGAAAATGAACCACCTCCCTGAAAATCATCAGGATAGTTCTCTGGGGGGCGAGGTCTGTGAAATAATATACAAATTATTAGTGACATGGCAATAAGCAAACTTTTCCTATATACGATGAACTTCACTGCATTTTCATTACAGAGTTAAAGAGATACTTCATGGGCTCACTGACAACCATGGATTCAGTATCTCCAAATTGTCTATAGAAGCACAAGATTTTCTGAAATAAGTTTAGGCAGGAGTACAGTACAGCATAAACAATTACAAAGTGTGATGCGTGCTTGAAGATGATTAAAAATTAAAAATGAACAATTAAAAACCGCCGAGCACCATAAAAGTACAAAAGAAACGTTATGCTGCAAATAGTCACATATTCAGTAGCGGTAAAGATTTAAGAGTCAAGACCTTCATGACTATTATTGAAAAACATAAAAGTGGGACAGAGAGAAGATAAAGAAGGTTAAGGAATTTGAATGAACTTTTAAAGTTCTAATAAATGTGTTCCTTAATATTTCCAGCTATTCAAGTGCACAAATGAGTGAAAGTATGAAAGTTTGTGCTACAATTTACAAGATGATATTCCATTAGATTAAACAAATAAATTTTTTTTGTTTTTTGCATCTCTTATTATACTTAATCATTCAAGAAAAGCTAAGTTTACATTATGGTTCTATTTGTCACTGATGATTACTAATTGCAGTGGGAAACATTTATTCTTTATTTTGAAAGAGAGTCCACAGATATCGCTGTCAACTATGAATGAAGATGACACGATTGTGTCGTTCCAGCTCAGTCTAATTTTACTTTCACGGTGATGGATTCCCTTTTTTTCGAAGCACTGCCATAAAAAGAATCTACTATGTGCTTGACAGACATAATACAGGCCAAAAATAAAAAAAAAATAAAAAAAACGAACTCATTTTTGGGAGATGCATCGTAACCACGATATATCATAGGTCGAGATCCTCGTAAACCGAGGACTCACTACTACTTAGGATTAAAAATAACTGAGAAGAGTTGCTAATGTTTACTTCCACAACATAAGTGGGTAACTGAGGAAATAGCTAAAACCATGATGTGTCCCCTAACTGGATTAAACTACCCCAACCAAAGCTAATACGGTAAAGACACGTTTTAAGAACCCCTTATAACTTAACCAAACTAACTTAACTAACCTATTGATAATTGATGAGGTACAAAACGTGATATGGAAGTGTGCATAAAACGAATATTGACCCCTAACAATATATCAAAACAGGTAAAAACACATTCAAAATGTCATTGGAAAACCAATATGGCAATACAAACTACTGTAGTTCGGAATGCAAACTCCCTGAAAACTGCAAACTCAGCAAGCACAGTACACCATTTAGAAGTGTGGGGCTACTAATGGACTGCTTTACCACATGACTGAGCTTTCATAAGAGCAATAATAACCCATCCTACATAAGAAAATTGTATTATTATTCATATGCAAATCTCTCCCCTCCATTTCTTCAATACATACCTATTATCACGAAAACCAAACATTTTTCTAAACCAATCCATTTTTCTCCTGTATGGTTGATGATATTCACAAAGTCTTACAAGAACTGATTATAACCACAAAGGGCGTAGAACCTCAGTGACGTCGTTGTAAAATGGTCTCTCTTACTTAACTACTTGCATCAGATGTACTGCGGCTGGTCTATTCGAGGTTGGCAGCGGGGTCACACCATCACACGTATTATTCTACCTTTAGGCATTTTTTTTTTTTTTTTAATCTGTCTTACTTAATTGCGTTTATCGTAATCCTTATTATGCCAATGAATGTTCTTAGCATTTACGATTTTCTAACTATGAGAATTACTATTATCAAATATTTTTTACGCCTTAAAAATAATTTCGCTTAAACTATAATGTAGTCTTGGAAAACTCAACTTATGACGTCTAATTTTAGAATCATAATTATCCACGTATTACTCCCTATGGACTATAAAGGTATTGCATTTTATAAAACAAAGAATACAAAGGAAACAGCTATAATTTTTTCTCTCTCTCTCTCTCTCTCTCTCTCTCTCTCTCTCTCTCTCTCTCTCTCTCTCTCTCTCTCTCTCTCTCTCTCTCTCTCTCTCTCTCTCTCTCTCTCTCTCTCTCTCTCTCTCCCTCTCTCTCTCTTTCGTCTCCATTGTCTTATCAGTCCTGATTAATCTCTCTCTCTCTCTCTCTCTCTCTCTCTCTCTCTCTCTCTCTCTCTCTCTCCTCTCTCTCTCTCTCTCTCAATGCACAATCACTTTTGGGTAATTTCGACAACATTGCACTAATGATCAGAGAAAATAACGTGGATATAATGTGTGTTTGTGAAACTTGGCTCATATCTAATATGCAGTCTGGTTTTGTTGCTATACCTGAGTATTCTTTTTATCGATTTGATGGCGGTAGGGGTGGGGGTGTGGGGGTGTATGTAAGAAATCATCTAACGGTCTCCCTATTAAAGACCCCTGAAGTCGAGCGACCTCCTCATCTCGAAGACATTTGGTTGACTGTTCAGAGTAGGAAATTCCCTTCATTCATCCTGGGATGTGTATATAGACACCCACATGCACTCAACGACACCTTTGATTACATCTCCGAGGTATTTCGGTCGGTCTGTTTGAGGAGCAAACCTCTCATTATTATAGGCGACTTCAATGATAATCTCCTTCTTCCTAATAATAAAATGGGGAAATTAATTCAATCCCTCCACTTAAATCAGCTTGTGAATAAAGCAACCCGTATCACCGCTAATTCCTCCAGCCTAATTGATCTTATAATTACCAATACACCTAGTTTTATAGTTCACCACGATGTCTTACCTTGTCCTGTAGGAGACCACGAGCTTCTAATAGCTACAGTTAATGTCAGGAAGGAAAAGAGACCGCCAATTGTTAAAACTTTCCGATCTCTTGAGAATTATTCTCAAAATTGTTTCTGCGACACTCTTCTTAATGAATACAACATTTTAAATTCAATACTAACTACAGATTGTGTAAATTATCAAGTTTCTACTTTTACTGATGTTTTTACGAGATGTTTAAATGAATGTGCCCCTCTTACAACCAAAGTCATGACACGCCCTCCTGCCCCGTGGATTGACTCTCAGTTAAAAGAGCAAATGAAAAGGAGAGATGACCTCCTAAGGCAATTTAAATCTGATAGACAAAACTCCGAGATGGAAAGAGCCTATAGAAGAGAAAGAAACCTTACTAAAACAATGTTGTCCGAAAAGAAGAAAAATCATTTCAGGGAAGAATTTTCCAAGTATAGGGGAAATATCAAAGGAACTTGGAATGTTATAAAAAGAATAATTCCTGCAAATAAGGAAATCTTAGAAAATTCTGACCTTCTCAGTGATAATGTGGAAAAGCGAGTGAATGATTTTAATAAGTATTTTGCTGAAATAGGTAAGTCCACATATGAAAAGTCCCAAGATAATAATGACTTGATTATTAATCAACCACATAATTGCCAGCCTCCAGCTGAAAGAAATATTATCAATAATTTTAGACCGCACCCAATCGATTTAGTCACACTTATTCTTATCATAAAGAACCTCAAACCAACAAACTCTTGTGGTTCCGATGGGATACAACTTCGCTTCCTAATTGACTCATTGCCAGTTACAGTATTTTTCATTTTAGTCATTGTTAATACATCCATTGTTACAGGCATTTATCCTAACCTCTGGAAGCATCCCTATATCATCCCCGTTTTTAAGAGTGGAGATACTAATAATGTTGAAAATTATAGGCCAATCTCTCTTCTCAGCATTCTGTCTAAAATACTTGAGAAGGTAGTTGCCACCCAGTTAATAAATTTCCTTGAATCAAATTGTCTATTATGTGAAGAACAACACGGTTTTCGGCCTAAACTTTCGACCGAGACGGCCCTACTTAAAATTACTGATAAAATTTATAGTAATATTGAAAATAAGAAAATATCACTTTTATTATTGTTAGATTTGTCTAAAGCATTTGACAGTGTACACCATCAAAT
>JAXCGZ010018933.1:80000-87500 GCA_037179515.1 Halocaridina rubra | reverse complement strand
GAAAAAAAAGTACTCCCATTCTTGAAAGAGTCTGAACACGTGTTGGAACTTGATAACGTGTACTTTCTCCACAACAGTGCGCCATGCTTTTGAGAAAATGAATTGCAAAATCTAATGGCGAGCTCTGGGCTTGATTTTTCGGATTAAATGAAAATTCATTGGATTGCAGCCCCACAGAACACATAGGAGCAATCTTAAATGACAGATGGGAAGCTAATATGATCCAAAACCGTGACGTTGATCGGTATTAAAAAAACAAGCTTGTGAGGCATCTTGAAGATGTGTTGGAAGACCTGAAGTCCAATACTGATCATTCAAGACTTCAGGCTGTGCAAGACACGAGGCTTCCACATTAAATACTCAGGGCATGAAAGATTCTGTATTGTTTCAGCAATTATTCAATGTAATTAATTGTTCTGCACTATTACTCCCCTAGCAAATGATTATGTATCACCCTGTAAATGTCACATAGTATAAAGTAATTTCAGCAGGTTAAAATAGAGGGCCTTTAATATAGTAATATTAGCATTATATATATATATATATATATATATATATATATATATATATATATATATATATATATATATATATATATATATATATATATATATATATATATATATATATATATATATATATATAATATATATATATATATATATATATATATATATATATAATATATAGTATTTAACAAATACTATAATTTTAATATATAGATGTACAGCCTAGATTATTTATTTTTAAAACTGCCGAATTGGTTTTGTATAGATTAATATTACTAATTAGATTGTAAGTAATAAATGTGATTTTTTTTTTTTTTACTGGAAAAGTGAGGGTTTTTCCTTATAGTAAGAGTGATTTGAGGAAAACATGACTTATTTCTGAAGATGAATGTTTTTATTTATCTATTTTTTCAGAATTATATTAATTCAGATTTTAATAAACATTTTAAAAACATATAAATATAAACTAGATTAATATCCAAAAGTATTATAAAGTAAAAATATTGTGAAAAATGTACTTACAGAATTTCATCAAGTTCTTAAATAGATGAAGAATTTGGCATTTTTTTCAAACAGGAAAAATAAATGATGTGAAAAAGATATAGGTCAGCTGATATGAATAAAAAAGTAATATTGAACTTACATGTATGCTAAGCACATTGTTACCAGTAGTGTCAGTGCAAAAAGAACTCCAAAAGCAATGGCGAGATCCTTGAATCCATCTGAAATTAATCAATAATAATAATAATAATAATAATAATAATAATAATAATAATAATAATAATAATAATAATAATAATAATAATAATAAAAATAATAATTGTTCCGGTTTTACGTCACGGACTCCCTTTCCTACCAAGGGCTAGGACGGTTGCCTTCTTGTGAAGGACTTGTTTTGGCAGATGTAATCGTTACCCTGAGTGCATGCCATTGCTAACCTCAGACCGTGACGGGGCGCGAACCCTCGACCTGACGCCTCAGAGTCGCGGATGCTATCGTTTGAGCCACGGTGACAATAATAATAATAATAATAATAATAATAATAATAATAATAATAATAATAATAATAATAATAATAATAATAATGACGTAGGGGATTTGTTATCCCACCGAGTGTCACCACTGACGTAGGGTATTTCCTCCTACGTATATATACTTATAATTATGGTAGCGTGGTTGGTGAAAGACATCTTCTTATTCATAGTTTATTCTTATTTTAACATCTATGTACTCAGAGCTCCTATTACTACAGTTCCTGTCACGACTAATCCCTGAGTCCTACCCCCAAGAGGGGGAGGCTAACTCAGCTGTACTGTGTTAACTCTGCTGCTGGCAAGGCCCGGTCTCTAACTCTAACTAACTGTGTCTGCCCTGGGTGGTTCTTGAAATACCCCCAGGGGCAGGGCGTGGCTTGACATCCAATTCTGCCAATGAAATCAAGTGACATCTAGTCCTGCAAATCAACGCCAGGTTCGAAGTGGAGTTCCGCCTACTTCCGGGGAGGAGCTATTGGGCATCTCTCCAGGGCATGTACTTACGTACGGGCCACATGTTTGTGTTTCTTGTGGTTCAGGAAATGGCTAACTTCCTGGCCTTTCCTACCCTCTCCAGGTTCCGGTCATATATCTCCTTGACACTTTCTACAAACATTGTAATAAAATATCTGTGCCCTCGACCAACCGTTACCCCTCAAGATTTGTTACAAGTTTCAGATTCTGGCTTCAGCATGACGGAAGTCATACGACATCCCTCCCAACCAAAACTGAAATATCTCTTATTTCAGTCGAAGCATGGGCTAATTTTCCGGGAGCTCTTGGACATATCCTAGCTAACATTAGTTTACAATAGAAATGGGGCCGAATTATTTAAGCTATCATCTAAGAAATCCTATTTCTATGAACCCTAAACAAATTATACAAACATAATATATATATAGTATAATTTCAGTGTGTAACTAATATCAAACATTAATTAAGATCAAAAGTCAGTTGAAATCAAAACATTAATTCATCTACTTCTCTCGTTTCTTTAAAAGACAAAATTGAGTTAATTACAGTAGAATTATGACTCATTTAGAACATTAGCAAACAATTAAGTAGAGTATTAGCATGTATAAACATGTAAAATGCAATAGACCATAACATCAATAGTAATTTCTATAAGAAACCTTATCTTATAATTTCTACTCTTATTGTTACTATGGGCATTAATTTATTTTAAAATTTGGCCTTAAAACTACTCCTGAAACAAAACATGTTTTACTGTGTGTAAAGTCGAAACATTTACTATTCGATATGCAATTACTATTCAGAGACCACTTAATATAAAAACTTAATGAACACAAAGATTAAATCATAATTCAAATAATAATAATGCTAAAACAAAACACTAATATTATTTAAGCAGAAAAACAACTTATTAATCTTAGTGCAAATCATACAATTTATCCTCAAACAAAGCATTTGTTACTTTCATATTATATTACTATTCAGAGACCAATGGATAGGAGAACTTAATGGACACAAAGATTAAATCATAATTCAAATAATAATGATGCTAAAACAAAACACTAATATTATTTAAGCAGAAAAACAACTTATTAATCTTAGTGCAAATCATACAATTTATCCTCAAACAAAACATTTGTTACTTTCATATTATATTACTATTCAGAGACCAATGGATAGGAGAACTTAATGGACACAAAGATTAAATCATAATTCAAATAATAATAATGCTAAAACAAAACACTAATATTATTTAAGCAGAAAAACAACTTATTAATCTTAGTGCAAATCATACAATTTATCAATGGCACTTATTCGAAACTATATCTAAGGGAGACTCTGAGTTTTTCGCTTAAAATTATCTTAAAGCTAGTAAAACAAAAAAATAAACATAAAAATAAAAATATTTTGTCGTTTAGCACAGTGGACAAAGACGGTGGGGACATTTTCTTTCCCATTTTTTCAGTTCTAATACGGGGGTAACTTTAATTAACTAATAAGGGATTCTTAAATACCCTTCTTTCTCTCTTCACTAAAGTTTGGACATGTATAGGGATTATTTTTCTTTCTCGTTTACGTGGCTTCTAAAGGTATTATTAAAATATTTTAAAATATTTCTGTGTTTCTTTTCCTCTCTTTTCACTACAGTTATGACATGTATGGGGATCTCCTTGTTTCTGGGATTTCATCAAGATTACATGGTTTTTTAAAGTAGTTTAAAACTTTTATTTTTTTTAGGACTGTTCTCCCTTTCTAGGACGACTTTTATTTTCCCTGTCCAGGACGACTTTTAATTTCTCTGTCCCTAGGACGACTTTTAATTTCTCTGTCTAGGACGACTTTTAATTTCTCTGTCTAGGACGACTTTTAATTTCTCTGTCTAGGACGACTTTTAATTTCTCTGTCCCTTGCTCATGAATTCTTGCTAGGTGCGATTCCACGGTTTCCCTCGGGGATTCTATTTTTTTCACTCCCTCGCTGTCCTTGCTGCAGGCCCAGGTTTGTTGCCATATCTCCGTTACTCGGATAGGCAAGACAAAAAGGACAAGGACTGGGCCCATCCGCTAATCCTTCCAGCCCGGCTTCCTCGTCCCGCCCTCGGCCGATCTTGACTAAGACCACCACGCAGGAGACCTGCAACGTCACAGCGATTCTCTTCCGTACGGCCATCCACACGTACCTTCGAAGCAGATCTCGGGATGAAAATTTGAACCTCTGTCACTACTACAGTTGTAAGAAAGGTTCCCTATGACTTCAGGGTACCAACAATGGCCATACGTTGGTAATCGAGGCTATACTTTGCCTCCCCTGCAACTGCAAGTGATTGCAATCTCTATTCAATGGGCACTAGGGACTTGTCTGAACGGACAAAATCTAAGACTTTTAGAACTTGCAGGTCGGGGCTGCCTAGGAATAGGGTGGTAATGGAAGGTATGTGTCTACACAACTAGATTATTATTCCAAGATTCTTAGGGCTTAGCAACTGCTACATAGCATTACTCTACTATAAATGTCAAAAAGAACAATCATTAAATGCTGAGAAAAGCCACTAAAGAAACATTCTTATTAGCGGTGGCTACAGTAACATCAAGTATGAATTCAGTTAAAAGATACAAATCATCGGGTTACTGCTGATTTCATTTCAAAAATAATAATTAGCAACAGGCCATTGAGAGATAGCAACGATATCAGTCAACATAATAACATTACTAATAATCATGATCTAAAAATAAGAATAATAAACAATAAAAATAAATATACTAAATCAGAAATATCAATATATATACAATGGAGACTGACATTCAGAAGTAAGAACAGAGTTCTATACTTATACTTCATAGCAATGCTCATTCTAACACAGTCTCTTTTAATATTTAAATTCCTGCTGTCATAATCAATGTATATATATAGAGCATAAGTGGCAACTCGCTGGCTCCACAATTTGTCAATGGGAGTTCTATCTATTCTCTAAACAGTTGCGACATGTGGCACAAACATTTATGCAAATGGCGGTACTACCGATGTCTTATCAGTATTTATGCAATAACAGCATGCAACAATCTATTGACTGCAATAAAATGTAGGCACAATTATCGCCTAGCTTCGCTGGAAAAAAACACACAAAAAAATCAAAGACAGCAACGTTCTTTTAGCATTGAACGGAGCCTCTGTCAGGCTCAGAGTCGAGTGAAAGGTAGGAGAGAGAGAGAGAGAGAGAGAGAGAGAGAGAGAGAGAGAGAGAGAGAGAGAGAGGGCTGGGCGACCGTGAAATACGTTGCGGTTTCCACTCACATGTCAGCTGAGATGGGCCTCTGTCTTTTAACTTGTACTGAAAATAAAAAAGTGTCGCAGAGTATCTCTAATAATAAAATAAATAAACAAATGAACGTGAACAAACGTTAGCAATGACTATCGATAGAGTCTTACGTTTATTGTCAGCGGCTATTCTCATTCCCTCATTAACAAAAACAAAAGCAAAAAGAACTTAGTGTACAACTGCAGAACTGTCGAAGCATAAATCCATTCCTTTCTGTTTAATCTTGATAAGGACTTTACTGTAACAGCATACACATCCTTGTCTATAATGACAATCTCTCTCTTTTCCTGCTATAAATCAGAGGGTTAAGTCGAAGCACACACACTCTGATGAAATTAAAGCAAAAGATTAAAATCATATGTGACAATATCCCTACTACTATCAACAAAAGTACAAATATCTTTTTCTTAACAACTTCTTAAAAAGGACTTAAGTGTCATTAATTTTAACTTTAAAACTCAGCTCTCACTCTTTCTTTATGACCAAGCTGAAATAATTTTGATAAAACATTATCATGGCTAAAACTCGCAAAGTTTTATTTTATCAATCTAACATATCTCTTCAGACAGATAATGTATATACTGCAGCTAGCAAAGAAAATAAAGAATCATTCATAGATTCACGTCCTTTATCACGTAACATCTATCTTGGAATCTCTCGGAAATCGAATAATAATCTCAATGGCGGAGTAGGGGACAAAACAAAAATAAAACAAACTTGGCATTTCAACCATATCTGGGCAGGTGGAGAATTACTTTCTCAAACATATCCCTCACTAGATATTGCAACAGCGCATCACCTCCCATAAATACACTCTGATATGGCATGCAGAAGGACCTGGCGGAGCAGGGGAACGATCCTCGCAGAGACTCCCCAATCGTGCTTCCTAACGGTGCTTTCCGCGATTTCACCCCCTAGAGCAACCCCCCCCATTATACCCCTATTACACTCATTATACTCATTCGCTCACATGCGCTCACATTCAAACTTGCATTCCCTTTCTCTCTGTCTATGGAAAATTTCCCATCCCTTACCCCGATAAAGGAGAGTAAAGGTGAAATCTCGGTTGGGCCGCACGGTCACAGACTGCCTCACCAGTCCTAGGTCCCATTCTAACGAACAAACAAACATTCTACTCCCTTGAAGCTACATTAGGGTGACACTGAAAAACCTTCCCTATTCTAGGACAGCACAAATTACTCTAATTTACTCTTACTTTCGCCTGCATAGCGCGAAATAAAAAAACTCATCTCTAAACAATATCACAAAATTTCTTATTCTTCAAAAATAAAATGCCACACACGTATCGTAATGTTAATCCCTTCATCATAACAACATTAAAAAACAATCTGTCATTTATGTCTTTCTTTCGCTAAAACATTACTCCCCCGGAGAAAAAAACAAACAAAAAAAGAAAGAACCTTGAAAACAGGCGCAATCTTAACACTCGATTTCTTACGCTTTAAGAAATTAATATAACAATGATTTCACGTACATTAAATATCAAGGATCAGTACAATTACTACAGATTTATAATAACGAGGTTGGGAGATCGAATGGTCACTTCCACATTCCTTTCTCGAAAATCACACGTGTTCTAAGTAAAACCTTAAAAGCAGATTCAAGTATATTACTCACTATAATTCTTACACTTAAGAAATTAATATACTGTAACAGTGATTTCACGTGCATTAAATTTTTCAATTAAAAATCGATACATTCGCGTTCTTAAAATTCAATCTAGGCATTAATACAAATAAATGGAACACACTTCCAACGCAAATTCTTTATATTACTCAAATTATAACAAAAATGGAGTTTATTACTGCTTATAGCTATTAGTACAAATTATCCATGTTAGTAATGGGTACAGAAATTCTACTTTTATCAACTTATTAAGCGCCACACCCCTTATAAGCGGGTTGGCTGAGTCAAAGCATAACTACAAGATAAAATGGCGGCGTCCACCGACCTCAATTTCTTTTACTAATTGTCCCATTACTCACTGGATACAGATCACAAGTACTTAGCTATTTTAAGGAGGTGGTCCTGAAGAACTTCATGGCAGAAGGCAAGGAAGGAGGGGGTTCTCCTTCTTCTCTTCGAGTAAAATCGACGAATCGCCGTCTTCTTGGTCGGATCCGGCAACTTATACTTCTTGTAATGG
>JAXCGZ010018933.1:50000-75000 GCA_037179515.1 Halocaridina rubra | reverse complement strand
CATTCTTTTATGTCTGTATTCCATTATAAATATTTTTTTTCCTTAATCTTCCTTCCATTCTTTTATGTCTGTATTCCATTATAAATATTATAAGCACTGAAATATGCTTACAAAATATCAAGTGTTTCTGTATATGATTCACTAAATGCTGTAAACACAGAGTGTTTGTAGGCTCTTACCTACTTTAAGAACACGTGTAAATTTCTCTTTTACATATTATAATTCACGGTCTGAGGTTTGCAAGGGCATGCACTCATGGTAACGATTACATCTGCCAAAACAAGTCCTTCGCTTGAAGGCAAACGTCCTAGCCCTTGGTAGAAAATGGAGTCCGTGACGTAAAACCGGAACTGTAAATTATTCTTTCACAGGAACTTATGAGGATCTATAAGTTCAGAATGTTTTGAAGTTTTTAACCTTTTCACAAATATAATATGACCTCAGCGACAAGTTGACTCACATACGAGCCAACTATGACCCTTTATTACATACCTTTGCAATATCCAGGAGTTCCTTTGACCTCAAATTTGTTGTATCCTTTTATGCAATTGCAATTGTAACGGCCTGTTACATTTTTTCTTCTTGAACATTGAAACAGAACTCCAGGGCATGGGTTACCCATGCATGGATCTGATAAAAAAAAAGGCATTATTATAGTCACATAAACACATTATCATGTGTGTAAACAAGAACATACAATTACCTTGACCAAAGTTCAAAGCTACAGTACAATCAGATGTACTGTACATCAAGATAATGTACGTTGCTGACTGTACCATTTTCTCTCTCACCTTCAATGGTGCCTTATATACAACGATGATTTTTTTTTTTTTTTTTTTTTTTGCTGTAGGCCTGAATCTTAGTCAAAGGCAGATATAAACTTCAGCAATAATTAATTTTGCTACAAGATTAACTTCTTATTCCTGGTGAAGAGGAAGAAAAAATTCCATCCTCATCTTGCAACATGCGATAGGAGGAGGCTAGATGGGATATCTCAAGCGGCATGAGAGATAGAAAGATACCCTGTTTTTTCCTGCTTAGCGTAAGAGTCGGCTACGAGGAATAGGGGACCGAAGGGGTTGTGATCCCAACTTTTTAAATTTATTTTTGTCACAGCATATCCACCATGCCTCATCAAGATATTGTGACATGCAAGAAGAAAGTTTTTGATAGAAATTTTGGATGTCAAGGGTGTTTTATGCATCTTTGGAAGCAGATAAAACATCAATTAGAGACTGATTAGAAGAAGATTCGAAATTTTATTCATTTTGTGTTTTCACCTATTACTAGTGGATCGTACTGTTTATATACCTAAGAGATATATTCTGATTGGAGTTCTGAATCAACGCTACCCATAAGAATGAATTTTAAATGTGACACTCTCAATGGCGTTACCCTGAGTGCAAGGGAATGTACTCAGGGTAACGATTACATCTGCCAAAACAAGCCCATCACAAGAAGGCGACCGTCCTAGCCCATGGTTGAAAAGGGAGTCTGTGACATAAAACACGCCACTCTCAATGGCCGAATTTCAAATAAAAGAATATGACCTACATTGTAGCATTCACTTTGCATTATCTATTACGTATAAGGCTGGGAGATTACATGTGTGCTTATGTCCCCAAATAAAGCCACTGCCATAGGCATAATCTTAAAAAAACTTTTCATTTGTATTATACTGATTTATAGAGCTCTGATTTTACCTCTTTGCAAATGTCCCCATGTCATATTAATAATATATTACATAAAAAATACGGATCACATTTCCTACCTCTGTTTTCCACGTTGATGGAATCTTCTTGGACCACCAGCCCTCCTGGCATGACACAAGTGCCAGAGGGAACATTGGCACTGTTCTGGCACTGACTTTGAATTATCTGTTCGACTTCCTCATTCATATTAGGCTGCTCAGTCACAACGACAAATTCCACTCTCAAGTTTTTGAGGGCTTCTGTGTTTCGCTTCATCCTCCGTTTCACTTTTCGCGTTTCGGTGTCCACAATCTCGACGCGATTTTGGCCGAAGTAAGTCTTCAACTAAAAAATTAAATAAATAAATTAATTAATTAAAAAAAAAGTTTCCTGTGTATCGTGTTTAAGAGAATTCCCTTATATTATTTATCAATATATTTAATTTTTTATCAATATGTCTTCTCCCGTAAGACACAGGACAGTGATCATAGCCATTCATCATCAGATATTTTGGCTTCTCCCGTCAGGGGTCGCCACACACACCCTCATGCCCATCCCTCACCACCACATTCATAAACCTCCTCTTTGGCTTATCCTCTCCTACTCCTGCCTGGCAGCTCTATCCTCAACAGCCTTTTCCTAATGTACTCCTCATTCCTCCTCAGCACATGCTGAGGAGGTTATCACAGCCACTGCTATGAAATAAAGCATCAACAGCACTGCTGAAGGAAATCATTGATAGAACACTATGTAATTTCAAGAGCTCAGATATTGGCAGGATCAATATAAATTGCTCTGAAGCTCCGTGTAATAATAATAATAATAATAATAATAATAATAATAATAATAATAATAATAATAATAATAATAATAATAATTATTATTATTATTATTATTATTATTATTATTATTATTATTATTATTATTATTATTATTATTATTATTATTACTATTATTATTATTATAATTATTATTATCATCATCATCATCATCATCATCATCATCATCGTCATTATTATTATTATTATTATTATTATTATTATTATTATTATTATTATTATTATTATTATCATTATTATTATTATTATTATTACAAAACTAGATTTCCCACTAGGGTAGGAAAACCGAATTTCCAATAATATGTTAAGGGAGTACACCACTAGATATGTTGGGCTAGCTGTGAAAGAAGAGCACCTTCACAAGCTAACATTCTGATTAGGGCAAAACACAGAGCCCGGAATCTCTGTCGTTGGGTTAGGTGACTGACCTAAATCCTTAATGAGATAAAGGTGTTTCCTCACACCTGTTTCTTACTCCATAAATCATCATATTTAGCAATACTCGTTATGAGTGAATACATGAGAAAAGGAAAATAAGACCATATATATATATATATATATATATATATATATATATATATATATATATATATATATATATATATATATATATATATATATATATATATATATATATATATATATATATATATATATATATATATATATATATATATATATATATATGCATGTGCATACATCCACACACAAAGACCAAAATTTACCCCAATAATGAGGTTGGCCAAGTCAAAGCAAAACTTTGACTCTTTGTGGGGTGTAAATGAAAAAAAGAAAATGCATGATTTGAGAGTAAGAAATAATGCACGATGGGAGGCCGAGGAAGCTACATTAAGGGGGGTTTACACGGTCAAACGGTTCGTCGAACGCGGTTCGACAGACAAGTGTTTGAAGTGATGTTCGAACGAGTGAACGGGGTATTTGGTTGTCGAACACGTTCCGTGTTCGACAACCAAATACCCCGTTCTCACGTTCCAACATCACTTCAAACACTTGTCTGTCAAACCGCGTTCGACGAACCGTTTGACCGTGTAAACCCCCCTTCAAGGAGGCGGAGGATTCCAATTCCTTACCATTTCTGTGACCCTCCAGGCAGTGTCTTCTCCACCTGAAGGGGTGACGACAACCAGGGAGCCGTAATACACGCTAGTGTCAATATTCGGGTCCAAAAGTCCTTGACACCTGGCGCCACAAACACACTCCCCGGTGCCACGGGACCCAACCGTGCAGCTCAGAGGCGGTGGGCATCTTAGTAAGTTACAAGGATCTAATTAAATAAATAAATAAATAGTTAAATAAGTAAAGAAAATAGAAAGATAGATAGATAGATAGACAGACAGATAGATAGATAGATAGATAGAGATAGATAGATAAATATAGATAGATAGATAGATAGATAGATAGATAGATAGATAGATAGATAGATAGATAGATAGATAGAAAGGGTAAATATAAATACATTTAAAGTACTATTTTTCACATTTCACAAGAGTTAAATGAAATTACAAAACTGTGAAATACTACATAAATTTTATATAAAAAACAATAATATCAATTATCAAATTATTTCTTAAATAGCAATTAATCAATCTAACCGAATCGAAGCTATTATTAATATATATTTCATGCAATTTTTACTAAACTTTTGGTATGGACGCAAGAATTTACTTAATAATTTAATAAGTAGTTGAATAAGTGTATAAATAAGTAAATTAATTAATTAATTAAGCATTTATCAATTAATTAATTAATTATTAATCAATTAATTAATTAATTATTAATCAATTAATTAATTAATTATTAATCAATTAATTAATTAATTATTAATCAATCAATTAATTATTAATCAAATACTTAATTAATTATTAATTAATTAATTATTAATCAATCAATTAATTATTAATCAATTAATTAATTAATTATTAATCAATTAATTAATTAATTAATTAATAAGTAAATATATAGATAAAGAAAGGGTTTATTTTTACCAATGTATCTGCTAATATTTCTCTATAATTCACATCTAAAATTAATTTGGTCGTAAAAATTATTATTTGTCTAAATCTCACGAGACATTTATACAAATATTGGGGTCAAAAACAAGTGTATTCAAACTGCGAAATGTGAGATATATCACAGTTTTATATAATGTATTTGTTTCTCTCCTATGTTTATGTTTGAGCAAGTAAACTAGATGAAGAAGAAACAAGTACAATTAAGCTGTGATATATGGGATTCCACACCTGCAAAGCATTTGTTTTTTCACTTGTTTACTTGTTAAATATGCAGTCCGGTGGATTATCAAATATATTTCTTAGCTGCGAAATACAAAGAAAATAGCCGTAAATATTAGAGGAATCTAGAGGAATACCGCTAGTTCCCTGGCTATAAAACCTTCCTCTCATATTCAGACATATTTTATTAGCTGCGAAATACAAAGAAAATAGCCGTAAATATTAGAGGAATCTAGAAGAATACCGCTAGTTCCCTGGCTATAAAACCTTCCTCTCATATTCAGACATATTTTATTAGCTGCGAAATACGAAGAAAATAGCCGTAGAAGTTAGAGGAATCTAGAGGAATACCGCTAGTTCGCTGGCTATAAAACCTTCCTCTCATATTCAGACATATTCTTGTATATCACAGATCGACCCAATGAGGTACTTAGAAATAGGTCATTCGAAATCGATATTAAAAATAATTCCGTGTGTGCGTATGGATTTCTGTCATTAATAATGCGTATTTGCATGCAGAGAGAGAGAGAGAGAGAGAGAGAGAGAGAGAGAGAGAGAGAGAGAGAGAGAGAGAGAGAGAGAGAGAGAGAGAGAGAGAGAGAGAGAGAGAGAGAGAGAGAGAGAGATTCAGCTGAATATAATGATGATGATGATGATGATGATGATGATGATGATGATGATGTTGATGACTATGATGATGATGATGATGATGAATGTAACAGAGGAAGAGGAAGAAAATAAAAAATAATGCATCACCTGAAGAAGAAGAAGAAGAAGACGAAAAAGAAGAAGAAGAAGAAGAAGAAGAAGAAGAAGAAGAGAAGAAGAAGAAGAAGAAGAAGAAGAAGAAGAAGAAGGAGAAGGAGAAGAAGAAGAAGAAGAAGAAGAAGAAGAAGAAGAAGAAGAAGAAGAAGAAGAAGAAGACGAAGAAGAAGAAGAAGAAGAAGAAGAAGACGAAGACGAAGAAGAAGAAGAAGAAGAAGAAGAAGAAGAAGAAGAAGAAGAAGAAGGAGAAGGAGAAGAAGAAGAAGAAGAAGAAGAAGAAGAAGAAGAAGAAGAAGAAGAAGACGAAGAAGAAGAAGAAGAAGAAGAAGAAGAAGAAGAAGAAGAAGAAGAAGAAGAAGAAGAAGAAGAAGAAGAAGAAGAAGAAGACTTTATCAACCTAATCAAAATCTTAATACTTTTGAAACATAACTTACCAACGCAATTTGACCCAGAGAGAACTGTACCAGGTGGACATTGTATTTCTGTAAATAAAATAAAAATAACAAAGTAACAATAGATCAGTTTCATAAAAAAAAAAAAATCAATCAATTTTTCGAATTCGAAAATGCTGAAGAAATGCAACTTCACCCCCACCCCCCCACCCACCCCGCAAAAATATAAGGTTACAAATACCTACACAAATATATCCTAATATACAAAATATTCTAAGCAAAATTTTTTTTTAAATCCAGAGGTTATGTCTTTTAGATCCAATCAATGCCATTGGCATGTTTAATGTGCATGTTTAATGAATACATTATGTATGTTTGTTCCGGTTTTACGTCACGGACTCCCTTTTCAACCAAGGGCTAGGACGGTTGCCATCTTGAGAAGGACTTGTTTTGGCAGATGTAATCGTTACCCTGAGTGCATGCCCTTGCTAACCTCAGACCGTGACAGGGCGCGAACCCTCGACCTGACGCCTCAAAGTCGAGGACGCTACCGCTTGTGCCACGGTGACTACTTATTTTCTATTATTCAGCTTACCTTCACACTCTCCGTAATTAACTGTATTGTTTACATATCCAGTTTGGCACTGGCACACAGAGCTACCAATGCCCTCTTGGCATTGACCTCGAATGTGGCACCATTGGTCTACGTTCTCGCTACATTCCAGTTGATCTGAAATTGAGTAAAACAGGAAACACGTTGGAAAATAATAATAATAATAATAATAATAATAATAATAATAATAATAATAATAATAATAATAATAATAATAATAATAATAATAATAATAATACTGGATTCGGTTTTACGTCACGAACTCCCTTTTCTACAAAGGGCTAATAATAATAATAATAATAATAATAATAATAATAATAATAATAATAATAATAATAATAATAGGGGCAGTAGGGGAGTTGGCATTATGAAGCGACACAGGTTGTGGAAGAGCCAGGAGGATGGGCTGTGGCACTCCAGCAGTGCCATCTGAACGGCCGCTAGCTCCCTCGTCATTGCTCATAGAGCAAAGTAATCCCCGTATTGTTTCGTTTTTTATGTCGGCTACCCCCCACTGGGGGAAACAGCCAAGGTAGATAGAACAAAACAAAAAATAAGTTATAAACCACAGTGACTTAAGGGGGGTTTACACGGTTAAACGGTTCGTTGAAAGCGGTTCGACAGACAAGTGTTTGAAGTGATGTTCGAACGTGTGAACGGGGTATTTGGTTGTCGAACACGTTCGACAAACTGTTCGACAACCAAATACCTCATTCACACGTTCAACCATCACTTCAAACACTTGTCTGTCGAACCACGTTCGACGAACCGTTTGACCGCGTAAACCGCCCTTTAAACTATGTCTAGAGAACACAATTCTATATTTTCCTAGACAGGTCTACTTACAATCTAGCCTACGAAGCTCAGCTAATATGATTCTGAACAGTTTCTCTTATGCTAAATAATCTTTTATTGCAATTTCAAAACCAATTTCGAGCACAGTGACCTCATTTTACCTTCAAATGAATCATTGACACGTATATATCCAGCTTTTGGATAACATTGGCGTGGACCATCAGAAGGCTGGTAGCAGATACTTCTCGGGGGGTCATCGCAAAGGCACCTCGTCAACTCGTCATCTTCGAGATCAAAAGAAAATAATTATGTAGACAAGGTTTTTCCTTGACTTGGTAATAATTGATATAGCAAATATATTCCATGAATAACAGAAATGTGTTAGCTTAAAAGACTGTTAAGATCAGTGTTCAGCAGAAACAACAGCTATTTTCAAACCTTTTATATATATATATATATATATATATATATATATATATATATATATATATATATATATATATATATATATATATATATATATATATATATATATATATATATATATATATATATATATATATATATATATATATATATATATATATATATATATATATATATATATATATATATATATATATATATATATATAATTTTTTTTTTTTTTTTTTTATGAGTGTGACACCGGGACAGGTAGAAACTGCCCTCATCAATAAAGGCCCGGGCACGAGAAAATACCAAGACGAAGGAAAAGAAAAAAGTTAAGGACAAGGCAGAGATGTAAACCCTTGCATCTTACCCAGTTCACAAATTCTAAGTTCATCATTCCATGTGTAACCATCGTAGCACTGACAAGTGTAACCAGGAGTAGTATCTTCACACAAATGCTTACAGTCATGTAGACCGGGATTTAAACATTCATTTATATCTGCAGATGAAAAAGTAAATGACAAATGTCACGCATTAAATCTTTAAACTTTAATAGGGAATATGGTATATTACCTCAAAAGTTAGAGAAATATCAAATAAGATACAAGAAAGTAGACAAAGATGGTATGGTCATGTCGTTAGGAGGGATGAACAGTATGTTGGGAGGAGGGTGATGGAAATGGATATACAGGGTAGGAGAGGGAGGGGGAGACCAAAACGTAGGTGGATGGATTGCATCAATGACGACCTGAGATCTAAAGGTTTGTTGGGTGATGAGGTATAGGACAGGAACATATGGAGAACACTGGCCAGAAACATCGACTCCACATAAAAGTGGGAAAAGATGTAGACGAAGAAGAAGAAGAAGAAGAAGAAGGTAATATGGCAAATATATATACTATAAAACTTTGGCCAATGAACTGATAATTATGATAGTTATATGGCGAGAGGCTTACTCGTGCAGGTTCCGGTTTCTGATCTCATATACCCAGGGTTACAATGGCAAGTGTAGCTTCCGACAGTATTAACACACTCTTCTTCGCTGCCACATGGTGAACTCGTCAAACATTCATTCTCGTCTGTAAAGAAAAGAAAAAAAAAAAAAAAAAAAATATATATATATATATATATATATATATATATATATATATATATATATATATATATATATATATATATATATATATATATATATATATATATATATATATATATATCAAACATTTTGGAAATGTCAGTCTGGACGTGAGAGGGTTTATTTAGACAATTCTAACGATCACAAACTACAAAGTAAAATGGATAGAAGAGTACTGTGAGTTGTTAGTCAACCCTCTTCAAAATATGTTCCTTTAGAAGCAGGACCTTATCAACTTTATGAGAGATAAAGATAAGCACTACGGAGTCACCTTATATATATATATATATATATATATATATATATATATATATATATATATATATATATATATATATATATATATATATATATATATATATATATATAATTTCTGTGGAAAATCAATTCTAGCTTATAATAATAATAATAATAATAATAATAATAATAATAATAATAATAATAATAATAATAATAATAATAATAATAATAATAATAATAATAATAATAATAGTTGTTGTTGTTATTATTATTATTATTATTTTTTTTTTTTTTTTTTTTTTTTATTATTATTATTATTTACCAACACAAGTGTCGCCAGTTTCAGTGTATCCCGGCGCACATGGACAGGTGAATCCTTCTTCTGCAGACTGGGACACCTCACAAGCCCGGTTCGATACCAGTCCACACAGAGAATCGCCGTAATACGCACAGGGATCTATGGAAAATGAATAAATAAAAAAATAAAAAAATAAAAAGATTAGAGGAATTTCAAAGAAAATTCGGATGGAATCTACAAATAACAAGAACAAAAATCCATTTATAAAGTTATAACAGACTAACGTACAATAATCACCAAAGAAAACCATCGTTTGGATCAGAACGAAAGAACCGAGCTGGAGCGACATGTTTAAGTCTGTTTCATTAAGGGGGGTTTACACGGTCAAACGGTTCGTCGAACGCGGTTCGACAGACAAGTGTTTTAAGTGCTGTTCGAACGTGTGAACGGGGTATTTGGTTGTCGAACACGGAATGTGTTCGACTACCAAATACCCCGTTCACACGTTCGAACATCACTTCAAACACTTGTCTGTCGAACCGCGTTCGACGAACCGTTTAACCGTGTAAACCCCCCTTTAGACCTTACTGAAATCACATAAATACAAGGATACAGCTACAGCCCAGGAACGAGTGCCATTGGTTGAGAACTGCCAACAAATTGCGGTTCCCAGCCAATCACGTCGTTCCTAGACACAGTAGGCGTGGCTTTATCTACCTTTTGATAATGAACAGTTTCATTATTCAAATCAACTTCAAAGCTTTACGTCACGGACTCCCTTTTCTACCAAGGGCTAGGACGGTTGCCTTCTTGCGAAGGTCTTGTTTTGGCAGATGTAATCGTTACCCCGAGTGCAAGTCCTTGCTAACCTCAGACCGACAGTTTCATTATTATATTAACTTATTAACTTAATTCTACGGATCTCTATAAACTTAAGGACCGATCCCAAAAGAGGTCACAACATGATCTAACCTAACCTAGCCTCAATCTCAGATTAAGCACCTAACATTTAAAGCAGATGTATTTTGTGGGACTGATCCGAATTTAATTATGTAATATACAACATCACCAAAAAAAATCTGTGAAAATTGAGTAAAAAGTTAACCAAATTTCTAGTTACACTATTTAACCCTGATGATATTATGTTTGTTTGTTCCGGTTTTACGTCACGGACTCCCTTATCTACCAAGGGCTAGGGCGGTTGCCTTCTTGTGAAGGACTTCTATAACTACAAGAATACAAGTCAATTAGAGCAATAAAGGAACGCATGTGATTGGTTCACACAGAACAGCCATGCAATTTGTGGGCGTGGCTTTTTTTACCCTTTAAGAGTGAACGGGCATTTTATTTAAAATGAAAGTGCGTTCACTTTATATGATATTATTAAATGTTCCGGTTTTACGTCATGGACTCCCTTTTAAATGAAAATTAAATTAATTATTATCAATATTTTACTATGCCTACAGCTACACTGAATATTCTTGGATATTCATCACACATCTTTTATTATCCCTTCACATTTGACAAGTCATTACCCTTCACATCTGACAAGTCATTACACTCTCCATCTCTGTTTCTCTTTACTTTATGTATTTTTCGTGCCCAGGCACAATCATAAAATATATATATATATATATATATATATATATATATATATATATATATATATATATATATATATATATATATATATATATATATATATATATATGAGACCAGCAGATATATGTGGAAATCGAGAAATCTTAAACAAAAATTTAATATTCTTAACTATCAATAGCTGGAAGCAAGGATAAAATTACGAAGGACGCACGTGATGGGCTGAAAGAGTTGCTCGTCAACAGAGTAAGATCATTATAACCAATCAGATAGCTGCTATTACTTTGTGGGTGTGATTTGGTTTTCCCTTTCAAAGTGAATGGACTATTAGTACTCTGCTGAGGCGATTTTATCTCTCTCTCTCTCTCTCTCTCTCTCTCTCTCTCTCTCTCTCTCTCTCTCTCTCTCTCTCTCTCTCTCTCTCTCTCTCTCTCTCTCTCTCTCTCTCTCTCTCTCTCTCTCTCTTCAAAACATTGCAAAAGGTGACCATGGCCGAATAATGGAGGGTGAAAAAACTAATATCGGATTGTCATTATGTGAGAATCTATCAAGAACACATGCACACGAACACACACACACATACACACACACACACACACACACACACACACACACACACACACACACACACACACACACACACACCACACACACACACACACACACACGTTTATATATGTAATTACGAAGATACAAACGTATACAGACAGTCACTCAATAAATATATATATATATATATATATATATATATATATATATATATATATATATATATATATATATATATATATATATATATATATATATATATACATATATATATATATATATATATATATATATATATATATATATATATATATATATATATGTATATATATATATATATATATATATATATATATATATATATATATATATATATATATATATATATATATATATATATATATATATATATATATATATATATATATATTAAAAATGCAATGAAGCGTGGCAAGGGAACAGGAAGCTATGTTACACATGGAGGTATGTAAAATGGAGAATGAACATAATCTTACTCAAATACATACATACATACATACATACATACATACATACGTATATATGTATGTATACATACGATAAGATTCAATGAGATAAAAATGAGACCGACCAGGAGACGGGGAATTACGATAAGGCTCTTTCCCATAAGCACAATTAGGTAATTACAATTACTTCATGGCATACATACATAAATACATACACACATACTTACATACATGAACATATAGATATATAGGTATATACATATATCCATAACTTTTTCTTATGGATGAGATTTACAATTATTTTTCCTTTTGTCTTTAATATTAAAGTACTTGTATTCATTAGGGTAAGTACTTTTAAATACATGCAGAGAGAAGGGTAATGTATTACTCACAACCCTATTGCCCTCTAGCTTAAGCTTAATATACTTGGCAACTTTTTTTTTTTAGTATTTGTTCAATATTTATTACGTGTGTTGACACTGTTTACATTCTGACTCAAGACGTCAAAAAACTTCCTTTTACATAACAGTAAAAAACGTAAAATATATTCTACAACGATGGACCGTTTTTCATTCTTAAAGAATACTTCATGGGTACTAACAAATCAGCTTAGCTTTCAAATGCCTAAACAGAATTAAAAGGAAAAAACATCAAATTATGACACTGCTAGTTTTTGCACACAAAAAGAGAACATGCCACTGATACTTATTCTAAAAATCGTACATAGAGACTATTTATTAAAAGAACTCGTCCTTGTAGATCTGTGTGAAGGGGTCAAAATGTGTCTTCTGGATATATGTATGATGATAATGATTCGGTTTTACGTCTCGAACTCCCTTTTTCATAGAACAAAGGGCTAGGACGGATGCCTTCTTGCGAAGGACTTGTTTTGGCATGTGTAATCGTTACCCTGAGTGTATGCCCTTACTAAGCTCAGTCCGTGACGGGGCGCGAACCCTCGACCTGCCGACACAGAGTCGCGGACGCTACCATTTAGCCACGGAGACTACTGTCTTCTGGATATCTGTATGTGGCTATATTGCAAAATTTACCTTCCCTTTGATACATATTCCACAAAACGCACATTCAAAGACTTGTATTAATAGAACTCACCCTGGCAGCGACGTGCGACGGTATTAAAATACATCTTTTCGGGACACCTGCATGAAGCCATGTTACAGCTTATGTGATAGCATTGCGCTCCACTGGGACATCTCAGAGCATCTGTCCCGTTACAAAGGTCAGGACAAAGACAACCAGTTGAGCTTGTTGATGACACGAAAGGGTTCCGGATCCAGCCGCTATGGCAGACACAAACTCCGTCTTCAGGGAAGGAGTTACGGCCGCAGAAAATCTTCTTGACTGCTGTTCAAAGAAAAAAAAAAATGTCTAATTCTATGCGAGGTAGCCAAGAGTTTGTATACACTTTCAGCTACACTCATAGCCCATTGAGGCTAGAGGGTGGCCACAACGGTAAAAGAAGACTTGAACTGAAAGTAGTTAACCATATCATGCCCGTGCTAATATCATCTAAGTGTTATTATGTCGTAAGATCTGAAAATTCGGAAGGGAGAGGGTGTACTCTAACACTATCAGCAGCAACAACAACAACAACAATAATAATAATAATAATAATAATAATAATAATAATAATAATAATAATAATAATAATAATAATAATAATAATAATAATGGCTTACTTGTAGGTTTAGCAGTAATAGTCGTCATAATAGCTGTAGTAATGTTATTAAGATTTTCTCCGTCGTTACTGTCAGTATTATCTGTGTTATTACCAACTGTGTTATTTAGGTCAGCAATTATACCTTCTGTGTTATCGATGTCACTCATTTCAGTCCCTAGTTCAACGGCTAGTTGTGTAATTTCAGTTCCTGTATCTATCATTATCTCTTTCTCTCCGCTAGATTCCTCACCTCCTTCTATCACTTCTGCTTCACCACCTTCAGGAGTTACTCCATCTGTTATTACTTCACTTCCTTCTATGTTAGCAATGTCAACACCTTCCTCGATTTCACCTTCAGCTCCTCCAGAACTTTCAAATTCGTCAATTACATCATTACCAACCATCGCTTCGTCAACGCCTCCTGCGGGAGTTCCTCCTTCAGTTACAGCTTCTCCTCCTCTTGTAGTAGCTCTTCCTCCACCTTCATCAACAGTGTTACCTTCCATTTCCTCTGTAAATCCTCTCTCCTCACCTGTTTCCCCTCTGTTAATATCATCGTTTGCTTCTGTGAGTTCATCGTTTCCTCCATTCTCGATTCCTTCATTTCCAACATTTACACTTTCGTCTGTTGCTTCTTCATTTCCTTTATCATTCGGTGTTGCATCATTACCTAATTCTTCAGTTGTAGAATCATTTCCACTTTTATCAGGATTATCTGCATTTCCCTCGGCCATTCCCTCATTTTCTGGAGATTCGTTTGATTGTGTCGAAGTTTCTGTGTCATTATTTGATATCTCTTCAGTTTCAGGTGTTAAAATCTGAATATCTCTGTCAGGACCCAGCAAGGTGACATCTATAATATCTTGAGCTGTATCGAAGGAAAACATGTGATTAGTTTATCGTATAGTGGCATTTATGGTGATCTCTGCGGTGTCTAAATATGTATGAGTTTGTTTACACGTTATTACCAGCATTATTACCAACCAAAATCCATTATATCTACGTCTAGTATCGATTCAAAAATCTATATTAATTATCACTCTTTTTAAGCCTAGCCCTTGGTTGAAAAGGGAGTCCGTGACGTAAAACACGCTACTACTACTACTACTACTACTACTAGTCACAAAAAATTTACACAATTGGCTATTCCTTTAACTTAAATGTCTCTGTAACCAGCAAATTCATCACTGTTTTCTTTTTGAGAACATATTTGAGTACATTGAAAAATATATGAAAACTATATATTCAAAGATATAGAATGGCGTGCCTCTTGTTTATTATGAATAGACAACATTTTCCTGGAAGTCATTTCTGCAATATCATTATAGGAAACAACGAAGTGAATATGTTTCCTTGAGGTGCTTTTTCACCAACCTAATGAGAGATTTCAGAGGAAAATAACAGAGATTTCCCCACGTGGCTAAATTAAGGTGATGAGAACTATCAACAATATCAAAGAAAATGTTCCATTTTGATCATCTGGTTTCCTTGCAAAAAAATTCCTTTCTATATTCTTAGAGTTTATTACTTTCAATGTATCATTCCTTGGTGTTTGTCAATGAAATATAATATAAAAAGGGGTAGTTTACAGTTTAGCAGGCCATGCCGCTCAACGACCTCACCCCTCCAACCTCACCCCTCCGCTCAAGTAAGTAGTTCGACCCTAACCTGTATGATGGGGGTTCCAGGGGGGCTTGGCTAAGAGGTTAGGTAAGTATTTTTAGTTAGGATAGTAAAAAATTGTTTCGTATGCCTATTGTCGCCATTTTTGTTGTGTATTCATCCGCCAGTTCTCAAGTCAGAGCCTATCGCCATCTATTGGTAGGTTTTGAACATTGGAATGGCCCGCTAAACTGTAGGTGTTCCTAAAAAAGAAACCTTTGCATGACTGTCAGGAAACACATAATTCCACAAAAATACATTACCTAAAACAGCCTCGAAAGGCGAAAAAAGCAGCAGGGCGAGGAGAAGATGCCATCTTCCTTCTCTTCGCATACTAGAAATCACAATAAAATATATTAGTTTTATTCATCCTGTATCAACACACTTGTTTGCTACTCCTAAAACAAATCTTCAAACAAATCTAAAAATTAAACTAACCAAATAAATACATACATAAATAAATAAAGAATATTCTACACTCTAAATTTCAGAAAGAGTTCATAGATCAAATTTTGTTAAGCAAAATTAGCCTTATCTGTGCACCATCTGATAAGAAGGACTGGGTAAGGTCATAATTAATGGAACTGTCGATATAAATTATCTCTCTTTACCATTAAAGGATTCCAGCATATAACTGGATCATTTAAAGGGGGGTTTACACGGTCAAACGGTTCGCCGAACGAGGTTCGACAGACAAGTGTTTGAAGTGATGTTCGAACGTGTGAACGGGGTATTTGGTTGTCGAACACGTTCCGTGTTCGACAACCAAATACCCCGTTCACACGTTCGAACATCACTTCAAACACCTGTCTGTCGAACCGCGTTCGACGAACCGTTTGACCGTGTAAACCCCCCTTTAGACATGCAAAGAGCAGGAAAGAGTATTTGTTATGCTTGTTATTTAATTAATTCAGATATTCTTGAATTAGTTAAATAACAAATATAATAAAACTCAAGCGGTAGCGTCCGCGACTCTGAGGCGTCAGGTCGAGGGTTCGCGCCCCGTCACGGTCTGAGGTTAGCAAGGGCATGCACTCAAGGTAACGATTACATCTGCCAAAACAAGTCCTTCGCAAGAACACAACCGTCCTAGCCCTTGGTAGAAAAGGGAGTCCGTGACGTCAAACCGGAACCAAACAATTGGTATTTGTTGCAAATTATGTTTGACGGGCATAGGAGTGTTCTTGGTGGGTGCTACGAATATATAAAGAATGCAATGTAGATATATTTTAGTTGTTTTTTTTTTGCTTAATATCAACTTATGTTAAATCTGATGAAGAAGTGATCTTTTTGAATACATTTTTATGCAAAAAAGTTTTACTTCCAATATGATTAACAGATCATTAACAGCAATAATAATAATAATAATAATAATAATAATAATAATAATAATAATAATAATAATAATAATAATAATAATAATAATAATAATAATAATAATAATAATAATAATAATAATAGAAGAAGAAGAAGAAGAAGAAGAAGAAGAAGAAGAAGAAGAAGAAGAAGAAGAAGAAGAAGAAGAAGAAGAAGAAGAAGAAGAAGAAGAAGAAGAAGAAGAAGAAGAAGAAGAAGAAGAAGAAGAAGAAGAAGAAGAAGAAGAAAGCATTGATAAAATACAACCAATATAAAACTCCATATATTAAGAAAATGTTCTGTAACCTTTCAAAGCTGTAACAGAGGAGAGAGAGAGAGAGAGAGAGAGAGAGAGAGAGAGAGAGAGAGAGAGAGAGAGAGAGAGAGAGAGAGAGAGAGAGAGAGAGAGAGACTGGGCATGTAACAAAAACAATATTCGAGAGAGAGAGAGAGAGAGAGAGAGAGAGAAAGAGAGAGAGAGAGAGAGAGAGAGAGAGAGAGAGAGAGAGAGAGAGAGAGAGAGAGAGAGAGTAATGATAAACAATTCTTTTGCAGGTTCCAAAACAAGGGAGTCCTATACAGCCCAAAAGTTACATCATCCATATTCACAGACCTCAAGGTCATAGACAATAAATCTAAGTAACCCTAAAAATAGTCATTTTCGATAATTACGTAAAAAAAACACATAGTAACCTACATGCTTTTGGTACGAAATCAATATTGTACGAGATAACTTTATTTATTGATAATTATCGTACACATTTTAAAACAGCAATCAATAGGGAAGGTGTTAAATTTTTGCATATATTTTGAAAACGGTATAAAATGGTACAAAACTTTTTCTTAATATATTCTCCCCAAACTGTTTTCCTTTTTTGATGTCGGCTACCCCCCAATTTAAGGGGGAAACAGCCAAGGTATATGTATGTATGTATTATATAAATTAACTATAAAACGAGATGTAATCACCGTGGTTCAAGCGGTAGCGTCCGCGACTTTGAGGCGTTAGGTCGAGGGTTCGCGCCCCGTCACGGTATGAGGTTAGCAAGGGCATGTACTCAGGGTAACGATTACATCTGCCAAACAAAGTCCTTCGCAAGAAGGCAACCGTCCTAACCCTTGGTAGAAAAGAGAGTCCGTGACTTAAAACCGGGACCCACTATAAAACGAGACACTTTGTGTCCAAGTTTTACAATCGTAATAAATAAGGTATAGGACGAATTTTTCTATACATATTACATAAAATTTACTATAGTAACCGTGTTTTACGTCACGGACTCCCTTTTCTACTAAGGGTTGGGACGGTTGCCTTCTTGCGAAGGACCTGTTTTGGGATATGTAATCGTTACCCTGAGTGCATGCCCTTGCTAACCTCTGACGATACCAACTAACTTTTCCGAAATATTTTACATTTGTAAATCATAATATTACGATATTATTTTGACTCAGTCATTAAAAATAATAATATTAAGGCTTTATATGGTAAGAAAACCTTAAGAATCAACGTACTATTTTTCACATTACATAAATCCATACCTAAATGTTACATACAATATATGATCGAAGGAATCTACATAAGATCGTTTTGACATTACATTAAGCCATTAAAAAGATACTTAATGACACGCATAACTGTCATTAATGTATCTCTTTACTAAATTACCCAAATCGTTCTACCCTGCTAACCTAGTAATTACTTAAGAATTTACTTATAATTACACATTACTATTCGACTTGTACAGAGAGGCTTACTGATGGACATTATCGCGTGACCCGATGGGTAGGACATTAGGCTACTCAAATAAATAAAAAATAGATAGCTAATAGTGCAACAGTATCATATCGTTTTATACAATGTACAGAGTGTTAGTTACTTTACAAATACCATTCATCTGAGGTTAGCAAGGGCATGCACTCAGGGTAAGGATTACATCTGCCAAAACAAGTCCTTCACAAGAAGGCAACCGTCCTAGCCCTTTGTAGAAAAGGGAGTCCGTGACGTAAAACCGAAACTTTGAATAAGGGAAGCATTGAAAAAATTAATGGCGGTGCTTGAAGATATTAGGTCTTGTCTCTGAAATGATGGAGACAGTGCAGTAGAGAAAGGTCTCTAGGTTCCGGTTTTACGTCACGGACTCCCTTATCAACCAAGGGCTAGGACGGTTGCCTTCTTGCGAAGGACTTGTTTTGGCAGATGTAATCCTTACGCTGAGTGCATGCCTTTGCTAACCTCAGACCGTGACGGGGCGCGAACCCTCGACCTGACGCCTCAGAGTCGGAGACGCTACCGACTGAGCCACGGCGACTACAGAGAAAGGTCTCTATACATGTTTTAATCTCTCTGTTATTATACAAAAGCCGTAATCCCCTTTGTAAGGGGATGGTCGAGTCAAAGCATATACCTATTCATCATTCACAACAAAGTGGCACGTGTCACGTGGCATGCCACGTGGTACACCGGTTAAAAAAAACATTGAGAAATATATGAAATGTTTCACACAGAAGTGGCGTGACACGTCCCATGTGCCACGTCCGTCTTGCATCGCAAGTCGCACGCGGCACATGGGACGTGTCACGACACTTCTGTGTGAAAAGTTTCATATATTTACGGATGTCCTTTTTCAACTGGTGTACCACGTGGCATGCCACGTGCGATGTGCCACTTTGGTGTGAAAGAGGCCTCTTTTTCTCACTCGTTCCTATAACGCACATTTAGAGACAAAATTACTGGGAGTGTTATTAGTAGTAACTTCTTAGGATCTTGAAAATAACCAAAAAAATTTAAACATAACACACACAAAAACTTGTAAAGCTATATTGACCCCCCCCCCTCACACACACACACAGGATGTAAGGAAATACTTTTTCAGTGTAAGAGTAGTTGATAACTGGAATTCGCTAAGCGAGGAGGTAGTTAATGCTATCTCAATCCATACTTTTAAGGACAGGTATGATAAGTATCACTAAGTACAAAATGGAACCGATCAGGAGACGGGAAGATAAGAGCTTTGGGCTCTTTCCCGTAAACACAATTAGGTAATCACAATTAGGTAATCTCACACACACACACACACACACACAAATTATAAAAGGCTCAAATTATTTTATTAGCTTTCCACGATACCTGATGTCAAGAATATTATGAAAAATTATATTCACCCCCTGAGGAAAGGGGGTAAGGATACCTCCTCCGTGTTCCCCTGCATGTAGTAAAAGTCGACTAGATGGGACGGAGCGAGGGAACTGGGAATCCCCTCTGTATTTTCTTCCCGCACCTTCGAAGTCCTTTACTTTGACTAAGCCACCCCCCTTAGAAGGGGAAATATGGCTTGTGTATATAAAGAGATAGAACATCGACCCCACATAAAAGTGGGAAAAGATGTAGACGAAGAAGAAGAAGAAGAAGAATATAAATATATAGGAAGAAAAAACTATTAGCAGAAATATTTCTGGTATGTTGCTTCCTATAGTACAAAAAGTCTATAATTGCTTCTATGTACAATTAAGGCATAAAAAAGTTAAGAAAGGAAAAAAAAAACATAGAAAGAAAAGAGGCTTATGTCATTTTTTTGTATACGTTTTTGTGCCTTAGAGGTAAAAAGTCTATAATCATTAATTATTTTTATTATTATTATTATTATTATTATTATTATTATTATTATTATTATTATTATTATTGTTATTATTATTATTATTATTATTATTATTATTATTATTATTATTATTATTATTATTATTATTATTACTATTATTATCATTATTATCATTATTATTATTATTATTATTATTATTATTATTATTATTATTATTATTATTATTATTATTATTATCATTATTATTATTATTATTATTATCATCATTATTATTATTATTATTATTATTATTATTATTATTATTATTATTATTATTATTATTATTATTATTATTATTATTATTATTATTATTATTGCTATTATTATTATTATTATTATTATTATTATTATCATTATTATTATTATTATTATTATTATTATTATTATTATTATTATTATTATTATTATTATTATTATTTTTATTATAATTATTATTATTATTATTATTATTATTATCATTATTATTGCTACTACTACTACTACTACTACTACTACTACTACTACTACTACTACTACTACTACTACTACTGAAGTTAATAATGTAAAGAGAAGTAGGAGATATAAATTATTACCCTCAAGAACCAATCTTCTTTTACAATTTATATCATAAAATATCATTGACCACTCATGAGCAAAAAAATCATCCTTTGAACAAGGGTGAAGCTCTGTCAAAGTCAATAATTGTAAATAAATATTAAACCAATAATTGTAAATAAATATTAAGCCAATAATTGTAAATAAATATTTTGCAAGTAATATCAGTGTTCAATTATGTAAACATAATATTTAGAATAAAAAATAAATGCCAAACAGATGAGGAGAATTTTGTAATTAACATATTTTGGGAGGCAATATTCGTGTGCAAATTATATAAAGATAGATTCTAGGGCGAAAAGAATGGCTGCAGGGGGAGTAAGGGATAGCCTCAGGATATCAGAGGTGGGCTAAGGGCATAGTTCGAATAGCCTTAAACACGTAAGGAAGAAAGGGATTATAAATGACAAACCATAACAGTGTGTGAATAAACTCTGAAATCGTGCTTAGCATGGCTTTCAGGGCGATTGCACATGCTAAAACGTCATATATTTAACATATTGGGGACTGTTCTTACTAGGACTTGATAGTTACTTGTATAATAGAAGAAGAAGAAGAAGAAGAAGAAGAAGAAGAAGAAGAAGAAGAAGAAGAAGAAGAAGAAGAAGAAGAAGAAGAAGAAGAAGAAGAAGAAGAAGAAGAAGAAGAAGAAGAGAAGAAGAAGAAGAAGAAGAAGAAGAAGAAGAAGAAGAAGAAGAAGAAGAAGAAGAAGAAGAAGAAGAAGAAGAAGAAGAAGAAAGAAGAAGAAGGTGGGGGAGGAGGAGGAGGAGAATGAGGAGAGGAGGAGGAGGAGGAGGAGGAGAAGAAGAAGAAGAAGAAGAAGAAGAAGAAGAAGAAGAAGAAGAAGAAGAAGAAGAAGAAGAAGAAGAAGAAGAAGAAGAAGAAGAAGAAGAAGAATATACTAATCTTTATAGAATCTTTACGTAAAGAACTAATAATAATAATAATAATAATAATAATAATAATAATAATAATAATAATAATAATAATAATAATAATAAAAATAAAAATAATAATAATTATAATAATAATAATAATAATAATAATAATAATAATAATAATAATAATAATAATAATAATAATAATAATAATAAATAATAATAATAATAACAATAAATAATAATAATAATAATAATAATAATAATAATAATAATAATAATAACAATAAATAATAATAATAATAATAATAATAATAATAATAATAATAATAATAATAATAATAATAATAATAATAATAATAATAATAATAATGCCATTATTCATTCCATGTCAAAATAAAAAAAATTATATTCCTCGATATGAATACATCGAATGAAAACAATTAAAAAACTTGCAATGGTCTAATTTATTTTGCAATTACAGGACTTGTACCTAAAATGAGGACTTAATAATACCGTAAATACATATTATCAAAATTCATTTCTAATTTCCAGGGGGGGTAAAGTGTGTGAATATTACCACAAGTGAATGCCCTTTCTAACCTCAGACCGTGGCGGGCCACGAACCGACTACCTGACTAATCAAAGTCGAGCGCTCTACCACCTGAAAATGAAAGACCAAAATGACTAGAAAACCTCAGCTATCAAAGCTTAACTGAATTCAACCTAAAATAATGATTTGTAGAACATGGTGTCGAGGGTTCGAGCCCCGTCACGGTCTGAGGTTAGCAAGGGCATGCACTCAGGGTAACGATTACATCTGCCAAAACAAGTCCTTCGCAAGAAGGCAACCGTCCTAGCCCTTGGTAGAAAAGGGAGTCCGTGACGTAAAACCGGAACAAACAGAACATGGTGTAATAGTTCAGTTATTAATTTCCATCTCTATATATCTCACAGTAAGGTTAATTTTCATGTTTGTATATATCTATTATTCTGCTTTTATTTTATATATATATTTTTCTTTGCTTTCATACATATCTGTTCTTGTCAAAGGAATATTTATTAATGCTTTATATCTAGGTTATTTATCCCAGTCTGTGGGTGGTACATATGCTGGCTCTCTCTCTCTCTCTCTCTCTCTCTCTCTCTCTCTCTCTCTCTCTCTCTCTCTCTCTCTCTCTCTCTCTCTCTCTCTCTCTTAGTGAGGGCAGAACTGTAGGACAGTTCATCCACAAACATGAATAAATAAAGAAAAAGAAATAAAAAAAGAAAAATAGAGAGAAAAAATAAAGGATAATACAGAGAAAATTCAATATATGAAATAAGCAAAAAAAAAAAAATCTGTGTATTGTATCTTGGTCACAAAGTGGATGTCAAAGTTAATGAAGTCTCTTGACTTATGATGTGCTTCAAGGATTCTCTCTCTCTCTCTCTCTCTCTCTCTCTCTCTCTCTCTCTCTCTCTCTCTCTCTCTCTCTCTCTCTCTCTCTCTCTCTCTCTCTCTCTCTCTCTAACAATGTCTTGCTTGCTTTAACGATTCAAGCACTTTGAAAGGAAGTGACGTCATATATTCAGGAAGTTAGCAGTCTCTCTCTCTCTCTCTCTCTCTCTCTCTTCTCTCTCTCTCTCTCTCTCTCTCTCTCTCTCTCTCTCTCTCTCTCTCTCCTCTCTCTCATCTATCTATCTATCTATCTATCTATCTATCTATCTATCTATCTATCTATCTATCTATCTCTAATTATATGAGAGCTAAGAATTCCAGAAGGCATAAATAATGATAATAATAATAATAATAATAATAATAATAATAATAATAATAATAATAATAATAATAATAATAATAATAACAAAAACAACAACAACAACAACAGTAATAATAATAATAATAATAATAATAATAATAATAATAATATTAATAATAATAATAATAAATAATAATAATAATAATAATAATAATAATAATAATAATAATAATAATAATAATAATAATAATAATAATAATAAAAATAATAATAACGTCCAAATAAGTTCTGTTTTTTATAACAATTCACCATATTTTGCTGAAAGAATTAGGGTGGCCGCAACCAAATAAAAAGACGGGATGATAGCTTAAGAAATTACCTAAATTCACACATGACTTTCAATACATAAAAAAAAAACCATTTTCTGGTACTTATGAAGAAAGAGAGAAAATACAAAGAAATAAAGTAAATAGTGCACATATCCACGGTGCTGTTGGAGAAATATTGCATCATCCGTATTCCCTGCACGTCGTAGGATCCGATTAAAAGGGATAGGGATAGGCAGGTAATCTCCTTTTTTTGGGGGGTTGAATATTTGGTTCATGTTAAAGCTTACAGAAAGGGTGAAGATGGGTAAAGTATGATTGGTAATACATACATACATACATACATACATACATACATACATACATACATACATACATACATACATACAGACAGACAGACAGACAGACAGACAGACAGACATACATACATACAGACAGACAGACAGACAGATAGACAGACAGACAGACTGACACACACACATACGCCAACCCTCTCTGCAGGCTCTATAGAAGCCTAGTAGTAGGCAACTAACCCACAAAGGAAATCAAAAGATTTCTGGTTGAAAAAGGTCGCCTTGCATAAGATACGATCCCTCTATTCCACACACACACACACACACACACACACACACACACACACACACACACACACACACATACACACACACACACACACACACACACACACACACACACACACACACACACATACATACATGCTGCATACATACATACATACATACATACATACATACATACATACATACATACATACATACATACATACATACATACATACATACATACATACATACATACATACATACATACATACATACATACATACATACATACGTACATACATACATACATACGTACACACACAAAATGACATTTAAAAGTATATATCTTCCTCTAGGAATGCAATCTTTATTTGAATGGAACGGAGAAGTTCAGCAGTAGTAAAAAGAAAAAAATCTATAAAAGAAGTGCATTTCAAAGGCAGTTTTCTATAAGGACCTTCACTAAGGTTATAGAACTATTATTTATATAAGACCTATAGGA
>JAXCGZ010018933.1:42500-45000 GCA_037179515.1 Halocaridina rubra | reverse complement strand
TTTATCCATTCTAGATCTTTTAAAACAGGAGAGATGTGCTCGTATTTTCTTACATTGCCAACAGCCACTCGTGCTGCAGTTTTGTAACTTTTGTATTCTTTGTAATTGAGTCTTATTTGTACATCCCCAAACTTTGAGACAGTAATTAATTAAACTCATAGCTAAGGATTGGACAATTATTATACGAGTTGATGTTTCAAATGAGTCTTTTACCCTATTTAGATATATTAGAGTACCCATTACTTTTTTATAAATTTCATCTATATGCATTTCAAAATTCATGTAACGGTCAAAATAGACACCTAGGTTCTTTACCGAGTTCATTGGCTTAATGATATTACCGTTAAAATTTATATGAAGATTGTCATCAACTTCTGATAATAATTGTCTGGATCCGATAAGAATAGATTGGGTTTTATTTTCATTAAGTAACAGACCATTTTTTAGAAAGTAACGTTTAGCCATATACAAAATTTCTTCTGCTCTACGAATAATATTTTCTAAATCATTAATTTCTCCTTCAATTAAGATTTGAGTATCGTCAGCATATTGAATGACATAACAGTTAGGTAAATATTTTACTAGATCGTTTACATATATTAGAAAAAGTATAGGTCCTAGGATCGATCCCTGAGGGACCCCAAACAATACCTTCTTGCGACTTGAAACTACATCTTTTATTCTGACTGACTGGTAGCGATTTTTTAAATAGTTCTCGAACCAGCTTGGGTCAATGTTAATTTTTTTGCATTTTTCTAATAAGATGGTATGGTGTACACTATCAAAAGCTTTAGAAAGATCGAGTAGTAGTACCAATGATATTTTCTTATTATCTATATTTTTGTATATTTCATCTGATATTTTCAATAAGGCAGTTTCAGTTGATAATTTTGGCCTGAAACCGTGTTGACTTTTTGCAATAAGTTTATTTTTTTCAAGAAACTCACTTAACTGATTTGCAACAATCTTTTCAAGTATCTTTGATAAAATTGGTAGTAAAGAGATTGGTCTATAGTTAGAGACGTCGTCAGGATTTCCATTTTTAAAACCAGGAATTACATGGGGATTTTTCCATAAATCTGGGTAAATATTGGTAACTATGGAAGTATTGATTATTACCGTCAGATAATATGCTATTACAAATAATGAATCTCTAATAAAACGAAAACAAATTCCATCTGATCCATATGCATTAGAGTCTTTCAGATTTTTTATTACTAAGATTACTGTATTACAATCTACTGTAGTAGGGTTAAAGACATCATTACTTCTATTGAATGCACTATGTTCTTGAAGATTAACATTATTATTATTATTACTACCATCATCACTATTATCATTACCATTACTACCACCATCATTATTATTTACACCATTATCAACATTTCTATTATTATTACTACTACCATCATCATTATTATTACCACCATTACTATTATTGATTTCATTTATTATTTCTTTTTTTGTTTTTTCAAAGGTTTTTTTCCCCACTTCAGCGAAAAAATTATTGAACTCTTCTGCTTTAGCACTTACATCTACCTCATCGGGTATAATTGATATGTTACTACTTTTATTACAGTTATTGGAAAGCATGGTTTTAGCAATTTTCCATGTATCAGAGATATTGCCTTTAGCGTTTTGAAATTCATTTTTGTAATACTGTTTCTTACTGTTACTTAATAATGATTTTACTTGTTTCTTATGCTCTGTAAACTTTTCTCTTAAAGGGATATTATCTCTTTGTAGTTTTACTTCATTTTGTAGTTTGTCTCTTTCTTTCATAATGTTTTTTTATGTCATCTGTTATCCAAGGAGCGGGGGGACGAAATATTTCTCTTGTCACGAGTGGTGCACATCGATCTATACATGATGATAAGACACTGGTTAAAATGTTTACTTGTATATTAATATTATCGGTATATAGAATTTCATTTAATTTATGTACTTCATTCATAAGTAAACTACAAAGTAATTCTTGTGAATAATTTCTTAAGCATCTGAATGTTTTAAAGATTGGTTGTCTCTTTGGTTTGCGAATATTTAGGGACGTTACAATTTCCTCGTGGTCTGCTATAGGGCTTGGCATTACGTCACACTTAGTTATCATATGTTTGGAGTTTGTTATTACTAGATCGATTTGGGAAACTGAAGTGGGAGTGATTCTAGTTGGTTTATTTATAATCTGTTCTAGATTTAAATTCTTAATAAGTCTACTCATTTTATTTTCTCTTTTTAGTTGATCATCATTAAAATCGCCATATATAAAAACTGGTTTGTTTTTTAAAATTATCTCCTTAAAAACGTCCAAAATATAGCTAAAAGAGGTTACCGAGGCTTTGGGGTGGCGGTACACGCAGCCTATGATAATAGAAGGAAACTTTTTATGTTGGACAGAGATCCATTTATCTTCCACTCCTTCGTGCTTCTCAGTTTCAAGATTTAGTTCAGTGGCCTTCAAATAATTTTTAACATATAAACATACACCTCCACCTCTACCACT
>JAXCGZ010018933.1:7500-32500 GCA_037179515.1 Halocaridina rubra | reverse complement strand
ACTAAGAAAATTGGATGGCCACAATGAACAAAGATTGGAGAGTGAGAGATTTCAACGTACCCTGCCAATCATCACCTTTATCATCAATTGTTCCGAGGCATGAAAAATATTAACGCAGGGGATAAAGGATGGAATTCTCTATCCCTTCCACACTTACAAAACAGTAGTTTTTCTTACAGAGCTATGTATAATGAACCAACAGACCCAAGACAGCAGGAATAACATACCTCCTTGTTCACCTTCACTTCTTCATGCAGCCATATTATTTGCAAACTGAATTAACTGATGTATAATAGATGTCAGGATGAAGTGGTATCACTGACTTGGGTAATAGTGTGTGCTTTAGAGTAAAATATTACGACACTTTTATTAGAGAGGATTTTAAACTTATAATCGGAAACGCCTTCAACGACAACAACAACAATCAATTTAGCCTTGTAATAAAAAGAAATGTACTCACACTCTTATAGAATACTGAACTAGACTCAAGTATTATCATAAATGAGTGACATGTTTATATTTTCCAGCTTTGAATTTAAGCAAAACAAAATATGAGATCCAATACTGTAAGCCGAGGTATGTTCGTGCCATTATGAACAATTCAGAATTTCGTGATCTTCAAGATAAGGCAGGCATACCACTGACAAAATTTAATTTCAATATGGGAGGATGAGTATGCTACTATATATCCAAGCATATACAATATACAGTTAGTGTGAAGAAATGTTGCTAAAATTATGTTAACCATTTTGTACTTACATATTTTTAATGCCTGAAAATCTCATATCAGAAAACTTGGAATCATGATCAGTTACTTTTATAATTTATAATAACATCAGCTTAGCGAGTGACATAATATACAGACATCAAAATAGGTCAGTGCGCTTTGATGAAGTGGTGAAAAGCAATTCCTCCAATTCTCCAAGCAAAGTCCATGAAGACATAAACCTGCTCTTCCATGTTGTGCCCTGGAAAAACACCTATACCAAGGGAAGAAATAGCCTCCAGATTCACCATGCTTTTGACTGACCTTTTATTCAGACTTTAGAATACAAAACAGAAAAAAATACTAAACATAGTGTCAAGTTCAAGAAATTTTACCCAGGTCGTATGTTACAATAAAAAGAAAATGAAATATCCACTTAAACAGTTCTCACAAGGTAAACAATCAAAAGGTTCAATGTAACACCCTATTTTCTTCTATCACCTTTCCTAAAAATAAATGGAATGAGTGATATGACAACAGGTAACAACATCTATAACTTCAACACAGATTAATGGCAATACGTAAACAATGTACAGTTGTACTGTAATGCTTTTAACAAGCACAAAATGGAACGATGAAGTCTTTTAAATATTCTTTTCGTAAGTTTGCACAAGTAAATATTGAAACTGTTGTATATTTCAATATTTCCAATAAAAAACTCAACTAGCCTTCTTTCATGCTATATTGCGAAATGCAAATGAACCACTTAGCACAATTTCCTAGACATGAATACTTGTCAAATTTAAAACTTCTAGCTAGGCAACAGTAGACTACAATATTTCTATACGTTGTTTTCGATATTTATGCAAATATCCTTGACTAATTTCTAATAAGGTACAGTGTACTGTGTTCTAATATTCTAACATGATTCAACACTCAATAAACTTTCATACGGCAGTTATGGGGGAATATTATGAGCTATGAGATTTAAATGCTTAAACAATTTCAAATTCTATGCTAAAGCATAACAACTATTCCATTATATGAGAATGCATATGTATTCAGATGTCAAATAAACATTTGCTTTCTATCTAGCCAAACTGCTCAAAAATACCATACAAGGAGTTTACTAATTCCAAAATATATATGATTTAATTCAATTCATCACAGGAACCTAAATATCAAGTTAAAGAATTTACATGGTGACTAAATAACATACTATTTAAAAAACCAAGAACCCATGAAAAGTTTGTGTATGTTGCAAGTGGTAAGTAATAACACAGATGATGATTGCTGGAGACAGAATGGCAATAATTACCGGGTGACCACTAAACTAAATACTCTCGAGACACACCAGCTTCTCCTTCTCCTGATTATCATTCCATTCTTTAATTAGGACATTACACTATCTCGGCACAACATTAAATTCTCAATATCCTAACATCACTCTGGTTTCAGAATACTAAATAATCTCCATAACAATAATGATAAGAGTAAAAGGAAACAACAAAAAGACATCTTCGTCACACCAATTACATATTGCCTTTTTCTTCAAATCTACATTTAAGGTGAATGAATCCGCTGGAACATTCATGATACACAGAACATTCATGTGAGGTTGAGGGGTTTGTTCCTTACTTGGTTTCTTTTGTGTGATGTCATTAATCTTGCTCTATTAGAGAACTATGCCCTAAAGGATGTTTTAAAATGTTTGACCAATTCATATACATGCTCTATGGATCACTTACGCCCAACAGAACAACATTCGTTAATTTAATCTCTTCAATTCCATTATGCCGTACGGAGAATGATATGAACGCCAGAATCCGTGTCAACGATCTGACTCAGTTCACCAACTTTGAGGGCAAATGCTGCATCTTCAAAAGGTTTCTGCATAGCACCTCTGCCAAAGAGTCCTAGATCACCGCCTCGTTTTGCAGAGCTGCAGTCCGATACCTGAGGTTACAGAACGACAGTTATAGATTGCAATGCATGCTCTTATAAAGAGATCAATATGGAGACAAAGCAGAGGAATATGATATACTGGTGAACTGAAAATCCTCCAATACCCCCGAGCAGTAATTCCAAAGCCTAAAGATATAATGCATTTATAAGTGTGGCAACAAATAGCAAGCAAGATGAAGAGGAATATAATATGTGGGTGGAAATGAACTCCTCCTACAACCCAAGCAGATATTAAAGCAACATAAAAGAGACCTTAAAATAAGAGGTGAATCTCAAACTTTTTGTGTTATATTCATCCATTTAATACATTAGTAATAACGAATGGAACACTAAATTAAGAGCCTATATGATAAATAAAAGCTAACATAAAATATAAGAATCTGCATGTAATTAGGCAACAGAACATATTAATATACTGGAGGTGAGAACTGTGTTGAATAAAGTATTTTGAATGGCTAGGAAAATAATAAAACAGTTTTCCCCCACTATCTGGATGCAGAAGGTTTCTACGAGACCTAGCGTAACCCGAAGTGACGTAATAAGAAGTAATTACCATAAAATTGAACAGGAAAAATGTTTGAATTTTTCAAGACCCAGAAAATGAAATCACAAATCATAACAAATAATACATAAGACCTAAGACAACAATCATACAGAGGAAAACAAGGAATAATATGATAAACACACAGCCAATGTAAAGCAAATATAATGCAATCACAGTGTTGTTCCCAGAAACAGACATCAAGCACCCAAAGTCTGCGTAAAGGTGGTGATGGTGATTATGGTGTGGTAGGTCACATTCACTTTGCCACAAGCAACAAAGATTTTATACATAGCTGTCACTGATTTTGGCAGCCAAGCTCACTCTTTTCATCACCTGAGTCTCTGTTACGAGTTGTCAGAAAATAAAAAATAATCAAGGAATCAATAAATAAGTAGCCCATCTCTGGGGCTCACAAGATGATGTCAATGCTGCGGTTGTTTTTCTATCAAGCTTAATTTGTTTATAAACAACTATCGCCAATATTGGTAGCCAGTCTCAGCTAGACGTTTGCTTCAATTCTTCGTTTCACAAAAGATTAAAAAGAAAAATCAAGAACTAAAGAAATTATTCTTAGCCAGGCTTACTGGTTATATCAATAAATTGTTGCCATGATCGTTTTACCATAAGTTTTGACTTTAAAATTTTGAATCGGTATCTATTACATTTATTGGAGTTTATGCTCTTTTCCCATCACCTGAACAAATCTCACAACTTTTTTAAATAAGAAAGTAAGCAAAAGTAAATAAAGAATTAAAGATATAATGACTTAATATTTACCACAAGCTATGTAGATGATGTCATTAATAAACTACACTTCTCCATAAGCTTAAACATTTTAAATATATTTACTACAAATTCAGTATAACTGGCTAAGCTCACTTTTGACATCACCTACTAGTGCTTATGCCCCTTTGAAAATTTATAATAGACCAGATTAATTGATAATGAAGCACATACAAGTAGTTGATTATAAGAAAAAAAAAATGTCATGAACATCTGTTACTGGAAGAGAAAGAATTTCACAAATGTATTCCCTATGTGTTGTAGGAAGCTACCATGGAAGCAAGTGGATGAGGGAACGGAAAATTATCCTTCTCCTGAATTATTTTACTAACTGATGGCAGAGGTAATGATGGCCAATGCAAGCTGAAAAACTTGAAGCCTTGATACTTTAGTTCTAATGTTACAGTTCTGCCCACCCTTCTTCATTCAAATGAGAAGCTCCTCTTTAAAAAAAAAAATTAATTGACTTTTATCTTGTCTTATATTACTTTGTTACAAACACTCCTTAAAGAATAGTACCAAAAATATCAAAAGCCATGTCCCAGCATGTATTTTTTCTATATAATAAATGCATTCAGCTAAAACATGAAAATTCTAATATCTTAGCAAACATAGACAACTTATATGATAATTAACATTTGGATATATTCATCCAAAGAGTTATCTTTGCCACTGGAAGAGATACAACGACATTGCCCCAATCAAGGTACTCCTTGAGTATTTATCTCAAGGAGATAAATACTCAAGGAGTATTTATCAACATTTTCTTGGCCTGGTGAACTTATCACTAATAAAAGTGCAAGGCAAGTTTCTGAAGATAATTCAAGCAATCTTTCTTTTATTCCCCACACTTAGGCATTAGGAAATGGACATGAGCTATTTACTTTAAGCATGACAAAGCACATGTGTCTCCTCTCTTTTTCTTCAGTTAAGGCCACTTTGCTAGCATTAGCTGGATAAGATTTCATACTGAAAAGAAAATATGCCCAAACAGCTAGTAAACTGAGATATCAAATTTCAAGGTATTGTTATCTTATCCCTATGGAAAGAAAGAATACAACCCTCGTATATCTATGCAAAATGTATGTGACTGCAAATGATATGGAACAGAGAAATGGTTCTCCCTTTCCCTGAATTTCTTTTCTTGCTGAAAAACTAATGAGGAGATGAGGATAGGAAAGTGTGCAGTAGCTGTGCTTTCTCAGTTCTTTTTATAAATTTAAATTTATCTTGTTAGCTTCTAAGCGGGTTATGTCATCTTCTTTAAGATAACAATAATAATTTTCACTGGTAAATTTAAAAATAAGTCACGACAAAACATATACTGCATTAATAATAAACCTGCAAACAAACACAATTTTACAATACTAAAAAATATAAAAAAGTTATTGTTTGCGGGAGAAGAGAGGGAAAATATTTCATAAAAATTAAATTTCATGTCAATTAAGGTAAACTTCATAAATATAAATAACATTTAAACATGCAAGTACAACTACATTTATACTGTACGAATATTCAACTGGTATTCTGTACACTTACATATTTAAACGAATTTAAAATTTATATAAAACTTCTATCCGTATTCCTACATGTACCTACATCTGGGACCCCAAAATATCTCTACAAGGAAATAGTGCACTACCAATAAATCTAATATTTTTTGTTTCAAAGAGTTACTTAAATGTAATGTGTACTCACACTCTTTGCCAATTCATCAAAAGAAGCCTGTCCAGAGATGATCTGCTTACGATAATCTGAAAATTTCATGGATCATTAAACAATATTCTACATTTAATATTAATGTCCGATCATTCTACACTACTTTACAATACAATATCTGTTTTCAATACATTTCTAAACATAAGAGCTGGTCCAGGTAAGGTTCAATCTTAAAACTCGTAAAACAGGAGAAATAAGAGATGCTGTCATTAATATACAAAATCAAAGGATATCTGAAAGAGGCTGACAAAGAGAAAAAAAAGAACAAGAAAAAATGGAAACTAAAGAAAGCAGGAAATGGAAGTAATGAAATGCTGCAACCTGTACTGTTGGAAAGTTTACATAGTCATACATAGAGATAACAGAGGAAGTAAAAAAGGAGAGAATATAAAAAATGTAGGCGATTAATCATACATTGCATAGTCAAGATAACGTGGGGAAGAGTCATGAGATTTTCCTCAAATATACTTTCACTAAATAAAATACCTTGTTTATTACCTCATCAGAAAGACTATCGCCATAGCAGAAATTAAAAGTCATCAGAACTAGCTCCAAAATGGCTATAAACCATTAGGGAATTGTTCAGACATATGAACACTCATAAGCATTTAACAGCAAAGTAATGTTATGAAAGTACTGTAGTTGATTTTACAAAATTCATTATAAACTACATAACACACTCTTGGAAAAAAAAAAAAAGTTCACTTTCTAATGATCCACCTTCAAGTTGCTCTATGGCCTCTTCTTTGGAGATAGTGATGTTTTCTTCTCGCCATGACGATGGTCTTCTCGATCCCTTATGCTTGACTAGGAGATGGGAGCACTGCACACGATCTGGACCCCCACTGCTACCACCCCCACTTGGTTTTGCAGGCTCTGTAGGTGTGTCCCACTGACTCTCTTTCGAGTATATATTCAGGAAATATGTCTGCCCTGAAGAGAAAACAAAAAGGATTCATCAAAGCAACCAAAATAATAACATGTTCCATATACTTTGAGTAGCTACCACAATATAAAATACAGAAATGGGTAGCCAAGTCAACTATATTTTAGCAGCACACAGACATAATGCATGCTTCTGATATACAGTAGTACTATCCTCTCCTCAGGGTCTAGATCATCACCCTGTTTGTTTGTTTGTTATCTCCTATATATTTTTTCTATCAATCATATATAATTGCTGTCATTACTAGCATATGACAAAATTGGACTATGTTACTTGAAACTACTTCGGAGTGGCATTGTGTACTAATTTTTGATACGAGAATGATATAGTTTCTTCTTGTGGTCTCACCTCAGTCAGTTACAAAAAATGTGAACGATAAAATTTATATCTAAACTCAATATAGTACTACGATAAGTTTCCTTCTTGAATCAACTCATAAATTCACTTAACCTATCCCAAGTTTATAATATGAACTAATAGCACACAGGATTGCATGCCAATATGTTGCTTGCTGTAAACAAATCTGGACCTTATTATTTATCTTAGTAAATAAATAATAAGGAAATGATTTGATAAATGAAGTTATTCTCGCCAGTAATAGCTTGATTTTTTTCAATATTTTGTATCTCAATTTCACTCGCTGGGGGTGTGATGGTAAGCACTGCTCAGGCAACGCGTCAAGACATTTAAGCATTGATGTTATTACGCTTCTTGCACAAAAGTGTAATAACAAGAAGGTAAATCCATACATAAAAAAAAAGGGAAATATTCAATATCACACCCCAAACGAGCAAAATGAAAACTAAACAACCAAACAAAAATTTTTCTGATCAACCTATTCTTAAATGTGGGCAAACTAGCACAAACAACCCAATCAAGCTTAACATAATATTATAATTAAATTCCATATGGGGTTTTCCTAATTTGATGTGTGAAAAGTACACCTCCACTAAAAAAGAAATAAAGTGACAAATTCTGCAAGGCATTTTACCTTTCAATATTGATTAGCTTTCAATGCCCCAAGTCTCAGCCTCTCTGACAAGACTAAGATCCATGACAAGGCAACCAGCCAACCCTTACAATAGCCAATTACATATCATCATTGCAAATTACTAATTAAAACCCACAGGTACCCATTTAGCACTCTGACTCATTATTAAACAATCATCTCATGGTATACTAGGCCTTGTCTCGTGCACTCTGATGATTATACAGTCGTCTCAAGTAACAATGGGCCAATCCTGTGCACTCTGATTATTATTTTTTCATCTCAAGACATACAGGATATATCTTATGCACTCTGATCACTAAACAGTTATCCCCTGTAGCACTGGGCCTATTCTTGTGCACTCACAATGTTACATACTCATCGTCAGGATACACTGGGTCTGTAATGTGCACTATGATTATCAGACATTCATCTCAAGACTCACTGGGTCTGTCTCGTGCATTCTGATTATTAGGCAGTCACCTCAAGACACACTGGGTCTGCTTTGTGTGCTCGGATGATCAGACAGTCGTGTCAGTGCAGAGTGACTATAAGACAATCATCTTCAGAGCACATTGAGCAATTCCTGTCTCATGCACTCTGATTTTTGGACAGTTCCTTGGGTCCACACTAGGCAGTTGCTGTCTTGTGCACTGCTAATTATCTGACAATCATCTGGGACCCCATTGAGCAACTGATGTACAGTGCACACTAACTTTCAGACAATTATTTCAGGCATAATAAGCAAGTGCTGTCTCGTACACAGGTTAAATGAAGGTACAGATTCCATATATCTTATTCCTTCATTAAGACCTTATAATTTAGTGTCCTATTGAAAAAAAGTGCGAAAAGAATCAATATCCTCATGGGCATGGTTTTAAAGTTGTCCTTAACCAATGTCTTTAACTTAGGATTAACATATTAATCAAAAACAGATCCGACTTTACAATCTATCTACTTTACCCACTTCCCTTCCTGTAACCTTTAAAATAAGGTTAAAAGTATTACACGGTTTTAACTCGTTTCTCCGGGACTGAAGTACTTTAATAATAATTTAAAATTATCATATTACCAGTAGAACGACTAACTCTCTTCTCCCATCCTGAAGGTAGCTCTGTATCACTCATAATTCCCAGTTTTAGCTGTTCAGATTCTTCAAAGACTTGCCACCAACTTCTTGCTCGGGGAGATGGGGCTTGTGATTCGCCATTTCTACCTTCCAGAATGAGTAATGATGTATATTGGTAATAGCTCTCATTTCTTAATTCATTCTAAAGTTTTCTACAATATCAGATGAATTATTTGTTCTTTTAAACTTACAGTCTTTTATAAAAGAAAATATCAAAAGGGAATTTTGTATTTAGAGACGTATTTAATTATCGCTAAAATATATGCCACAGCTCATGTGAGCTAATGAATTTCTTAATGTGTAAGAAAAATAATTAGTAGTTTAAAGCAAAGCATTATTGAATATGATACGCTGCTTAAAATTATTAAGATTTAAAAGAAATTTCAATACTTTGGGAAAGCTTCATTTAAGAATGATTACTAAAAATTTCTTTATAGTAGAGCGCTGGGAAGTAGATTCCAGGGTATTAAAGTGCAGAGCTGTAAAAATATGATGTAAGCACACTGATTAAAAGGCTTATAAATGTTATAATTATTTTAATTATTTAATATAATAATAATAATAATAATAATAATAATAATAATAATAATAATAATAATAATAATAATCATCATCATCATCATCATCATCATCATCATCATCATCTCCAGGGGACTTTTTTTTTTTTTTTTTTTGCGTGCAGGGTAAACGAAATAACATTTATTTTACTAACCCTGAAACACCCTTCAAAAAATGGAGATGTATTTCAACTTCATCCATATTAGCAACTTCATCCATATTAACGCCAACCAAATGAGCTCTGCGAAAGTGCATTTTCAATTTTCTAAAAGCAGTAAATTCTGTCTACAAGAATGTAGGTCAATTGCCCCTTAGGACAATTAATCCTATGGACTACTATCCTTAGGACAATTGCCCCTTACCTTATCTTACTTAACCTAAGCTGTCCTAACCTTATGTACATCAACCAAGTGTGAAATAATAACTTATTCGCCTTATACTTCTTGATATTCATTCTCAAATATATATTTAACTTTAATATTATTGTGGATTAAATAAGCATTGTTATTGTTAAGTATTAATTATTGTCTGGTTTTTTTTTTTAATAGTTTCGGACAGTGTAATCTGTCCCCATGTTGATATGATAGAATGGTAACAATGAGTGGCCTGGTGATGAGAATGGAGGGGTTGTACTGAGGGGGTCGGACGTGTTTTTTTTATTTTTTTTCCAGGAAAGGCGAGAGGAGGAAATTATTGAGAATTCGTATTGAATTCTATCTGATGCTTTCAGAGTTTGTGTCGGTTTTTCTTGTTCATAATGGACTGTAGTAACTAGGGCTCTTTATCTTTTATATCTGGACCAGATTCCAGGGTGAGTAGTGAAATTTCTGTCCGTTCATTTTCTCATGTCAAAAGATATCTAGGCCATTGGATATTATGGCGGTGAAGGGTAAATTTCCGAGATGCTGAAATTATTTGATGGGGAGGGAGATGATGTTGCGTGGTAAAGGTGGAATTAGTGATAAAGTTGTCGGATATTAACGATTTGGCTAGCTTTATACCTTTGTTTCTGGAAGTGGAAGTGTAGTGGCATAGTGTATTTTCTTTCTTTATTTGGAGTGTTGTAGTGGTATGATATATGTCTTCTTTATTTATATATTAATTTATTTATTAATTGATATATATATTTTCACTTTATTTATTAATAATTTTGTTGTTGTTGTAAAGTGATCCCTTAATTTTGCTTCTTTTTGTCATAACGAACTGTACATTGTTTTGGTTTTCTGTTTTTATGGCAACACTGACTCTGTATTGCCGCCATTTTCGTGTAGTGTGATATTTTTGGTCTGTTCATTTTCGATACATAAAAATTGTTTCATAATTATGACTTTGGCCTATTTTGTTACCTTAAATGATATTGTGGTAATCTTGATATCTTGTCAGACAGAACTATAGAAGCATTATCTCTGTATCTCGAGATGAGTGAAAGGGTTTGATTCCACTGTTGGTAAGATCAAGAGGAGATTGAAAGAAGCTTTTGCACAGGGTATGTTTGATGAATTTGGAAGGTGTTAAAGGGTGCAGTGATTAAGGGAACAAGTAGATGTATTTGCTAAATAAACAAGGAGGTTAGTTGGAATAGCTGGGTGAACGGGGTTGTGACTGGATTCCCTACCGAATATCATTGAAATTACCGTTTTCGAAACTTATCTCAATGCTCACTTCTTGAAACTCCTTGGATCTAACTCGCTTATCTCCGATCACCAATACGGCTTCCACAAGGCAAGATTCACTGATGGCCTCCTGTCTTATCTTACTCATGTATGGTCATCTTCTCTGAGGAACTATGGGGACTCCTTTGTCATTGCCCTTAATAGCTCTAAGGCTTTTGACGGTGTCTGGTACAAGGCTTTGTTGACCAAGCTCCCTGCCTATGGCTTTAACCCTTCTCTCTGTTCTCAGATTTCCAGCTTTCTGTCTGACCATTTTATACCTGTGGTTGTAGACGGTGCAACATCTAGCCCATTCCCTGTTGCCAGTAGTGTTCCACAGGGCTCTGTTCATTCTCTTCATCAACAATCTTCCTCAGTCCCCATCTTCTTCATGTCTTTGTTGATGATTCTACCCTTCATTTTTCCTTTGCCTTATCTTCACAGCCTTCATCTGCTACTCGTAATCAGTCTCATATCACTCTTTCTTCTACTCTCAACTCCGATTTACAAAAGGTATCCGAGTGGGGCACCTAATATTTGATTATATTTAATGTCTCCAAGACACAGTTTTTTACTCTCTCTTTTTCTTCTTCTCCTCATGATAGCTCTATTGTCTTCGAAACTAACGATATTTACCCTCTTAATTTTATTAACATATTAGAAAGCCTGATAGTCTCTTAACTTGTCTTGGGGGAATCACATAATCCAAATTTGTTAATGTGCATGCAAAAAATTAGGGGTTCTGTTTCATTATCGTCATTATTATTCCTCTTTACAATTACTTAAAACCTATAGAGGTCTTATCTGTCCCTGCTTAGAATACTGCTCTCAACCCTGGGGTGCTTCTTCTTATACTTATTTCCTTGATAGGGTGAAATCTAAGGCAATCAGACTGATTAATGACCCTTCATTACTTCTAATCTGGATTATCTTTCTTTTTGCCATAAGGTATTATGCCTTTCTCTTTTCTATCACTGCTCTGATGAGTTGGAAAGTTGCATACCTCCCTCACTGCCGAGGCCGTGTAACACTTGCCAAGCGGCCTCGTCTCACAGGTAGTGTGGAGATTTGTAGCTCGTGGATTGGTCATTGCAGAAGCTGCCTCTTGTCATCTAGTTCCAGACTCTGAAACTCTCTTCTTCCTTCTGTCTCTCCTAATTCTTATAACCTATCTTCCTTTAAAAAACAGATCTATCATCATCTCAGGCCTTAGTCCTGCCATATCAGTACTTTGACTGTTCTTTCAACCTGTTGTTATCAGCAGACTTTGCAACACCAGCATGAAAATACACTTGGGTTCAAGGGCCATATTTCACATGTGGAGGTCCACACATGGTAAAGGAGTGCAACGAACAAACCCAAACATCATCTGCTACCGATGTAGAAAACCGGGACATGTAGCTAACCCGCAGTGAAATGACAAGGGGGGTGGGGCTGTTGCACTGGAAGCTACTCCATCGGTTCAGTAAGGTGCTCCCAATTATTTTGTCGATCTCCTCCCTCTTCCCCCCAAAACCAACATCGTCTGCTGTTTTGTGTAATTACCTAATTGTGCTTACGGGAAATAACCCCATGCTCATAACTCCCCATCTCTTGGTCGGTTCCATTTTTGTGTAATTACCTGATTGTGCTTACGGGAAAAATCTCATGCTCGTAACTCCCCATCTCCTGGTTGGTTCAATTTTTATACTCAGTGATACTTATCATACTTGTCCTTAAAACTATGGATTGAGTTAGCATTAAGTACCTCCTTCCTTAGCCAAATCCACTCATCAACTACTCCTGAAAATTAAGTTTTCTTACGAAGCTACAAACTATGACCTCCAGTTCTAGTGCCAGCCATACCAAAATTTCGATCCCTATCCACATTGTCATGACCTTGAAGGAATTTAAAAACCATCACCATATCCCCCACTCATTCTTCTAGCTTCGAGTGATGGTAAGTCCAATTCCCTCAGCCTCTCCTCATAACTAAGTTTGCGTATTTCTGGCAACAGTTTTGTGGCAAGTCTTTAAACTTTTTCTATCTTAACTATGTGCTTTTTCAAGTGTGGATTCCAAAGGAGGCTTGCATATTCAAGCTTTGGCCTCATATAGGTTACATAGATATTTCTATATATTTCCTTGTCCATGTGGCTGAAGGCTGCCATTACATTTGCTAAGAAAGCATATGCTGCCCTTACTATGCCATTTATATGCATTTCCGGAAACAAATCTGCCAGTATGATTACTCCTAGATTTCTTTTATTCTCCGTCTCTTGAAGTTCTGCTCCTTCTATTGAGTATTCGAGCTTGGGTTTTCTCGCAATTGTACCCCTTCTCATTACCTTACATTTAGAAGTATTGAAATTCATTAGCCAAGTTCTGACCACTCATTCAGACTATTTAGCTTTTCTTGAAGTTCTCTACCATTGTTCTTGTCTCTTACTTTCTTCACAATCTTTGCATCATCTGCAAACTTATTCACAAATTAATTTACACTGGTAGGTCATTTACATATACCCCTAAAACTGAACCCTGTAGAACCCCACTACTAACCCTCCTCCATTCAGACACTGAGTGTGTTACTCTAACCCACTGTTCCCTTCCAAGTATGTTTTTAGCCATTTCTACCTATTCTAGCCATTGCTTGCAGCTTCTTAATAAGTCTCCCGTGCGGGACCGTATCAAATGTATTTTGGAAATCTAGGAATATGCAATCCGCCCAGCCCTCTCTTTCCTGTAAGATTCGGCTTACCTCATCATAGAATTCTTATAAGTTTGTTACTGTTAATCTACCTTCTCTGAAGCCATGTTGTCCCACTAACAAAAAGTTAAAGGACTCCATGTGAAGAGAGGTGTTTCTTAGTAGAGTAGTTTCTCCTCCACAACTTTGCAAGTTATGCCGGTCAAAGAAACATGCCTGTAGTTTAGAGCTGTATCTTTCCTTTCCTTTTTGAAAATAGGTACCACGTTCACTTGTTTCCAGCATCTTGTAATCTCCCCAGATTCTAGCAACTTCAAATATGATACATAGTGCCACTGATACTAATATAGTGCATTTAACTCCATCAGCGCTTTACATATCTCGTGGCTGAAAAGATGATCTCTGATACCGGTCCATGAGCTATCTCTGCAATCTGAGGGAGTGGGGTATTCCTACTGTAAATACTGACATACTCCTTGTTCAGTTCTCCACAGATCTCCCATCTGTCTCAGTGATGCTTCCATCTGCTCTCTCTAGCTTTAAAACCTCTTCTTTGACCTTCAACTTTCCTATGATAAAGCTGTGGAAAAGTTTGGGATTTTCTTTAGCCTATTTAGTGATATCCCTTTGGTGTTTCAGGTACAATTACATAGGCTGCATTTTTTATTTTAATGTAATATTGTAGTACACTGTATTAACATTTAATATCATTTTCGTTTTCTCTTCCTGTATTACTATTTCTAATCTATACTGTACAATGCTGTATTTACAGGTCCTCCACCCCATCTGTTTTCTTTTCTTTTCCCTCAAAGCAGCATCGTCTGCTGCTCATGTACACTGAGGTTTCAGTGTTTCAAGAACAGTTACATATACTGCACTAAGTTTTTTTCTTTTGATAATATTGCAGTACACTGTAATAATATTTAATTGTTGTTTTGTTTTCTTTTATTGCCATATCTAATTTATATTACAGGTCCTTCACCCCATCGATTTCCTCCATCCTCTTCCCCCCCAACCATGGTCTGAAGATTTAATTGTAAAGTATCATGTATACTGTAAATACTGTTATATTTTTAATTTACATTTAATTTCATTAAATTTATTGCATGTGCTTTTACTTTTACCTTTATAAAATTTTTCAATTTATATTATTTAGGTGCAGGTTCTCATTTTACAAGACACAGATGTAGGATAGCCGGTTCCTATTAGACCCCGAATACATTGAATTGATTGTAATGGGAAAAATGACTTCGTTGTTCGTCATATCCTTATTATTCTTTTTTTATGGTCCCAATTAGTGACAAACAATGGGGACCCCTGTATATATATCCTCCTTTCTGCCACAATTTTATTTTATCTTCATAGTTTTGCTTTCATTTCCAATAATTGCAATAAAGGAAATATTATTATGAGCGTAGCATACAAAAGTATCAAGTTAGAGGAAATAAAGATATTTTCCCGAAAATTACCTGTTAACATACAAATATAAAATGCTGTTACTGTATATATGAAGGCACAAAATCACATTAAGTTTGGGATATGATATATAAATACAGGACATATTCCTCCAGCATACACAAAGAGAAGTTTGAAGCAGAGAATGTTGAGGTGAAGATAAATTTATAATCATTCCTAAGTTACTAAGATTATTTTTCTTCTGAAACTAGTAATTATATTGCTGTCTTTTAAGTAATATCTTAAGTTTGAGAACACTTGAAAATATAGTAAAGACACTGACACTGAAGTATGAAGTCAAATACTAAAAGAATATCTAGATGAAATACACATGGTTAACACATCATCCAACTACCTCTATATATAATTTATCTAAAATATTCTTTTTAGTCTATCAGGAACTGCTATACATACTACTCCATGCAAAAAATAAATTACGTAATCTATAGACCTAAAGAAATTGAGAAAATAACTAAATATTAATAAAAGAAGTTTTCTTTTAAGCAGCATCAGTACATACATAATCATATTCAGTGTCCAAAGGAAATTCAAACAATGTACTCAACTATGTATTACTGAGGTTATTGCACATAAAGGAGAATATATATATATATATATATATATATATATATATATATATATATATATATATATATATATATATATATATATATATATATATATATATATATATAATTACTGTATTATTATTTTGGTTTACACCATCGAAAATTCATTACGAAATGATAAAATATACGGCAAAATGTTGATTTCCTGTATCTCGCTTAGAACATTTCAAAACGGTTCCATCCTGTTTGACTACATTGCATTTACAACGGTATATTATATATGTTTCCACACAATATAACTACATCTTAAAAACATGAAAATAAAAATTGCTCTATAGTTCTTAGTAATTATATAAAAAGCATAAACATGTGGGTCAGAATTCTATAAGAAATTGCTCCATCATTACAGCACCAGTTAAAGAAGTTATTATTATATAATTTGCAATGGATCATATGATGTACAGAACATTTGGTCTTAGAAAATTTTTTCTCTGAAATTTGGTCTGGAAAATTTGGCCTCAAGAATGACAGATAAGGCTGATAGATATGTTAGAACAAACATGGATAGGTTAGGTTAGGTTAACGGAGCTGAGCTTGGTTAAGTTAGGCTGATTCAGGTCGAGTTGGTATAGATTAGGTAAAGTTAAGTGAGGTTAAATTCACGCATAAGAATCTTGATTCATATGATTGATACGGTAAATTAGTTCTTGGATGCAATTGCTCACACCTTAAAATCCTCATTTTAGATTCATAATTTGTTTTACGACCAAACTTTCTGAGCCCAATTTTTCTTATATTGTTAAGTACTGTACTTGTCTTGACAAAACTTAATGATATTGTCATTCACAGATTCTAATCCCTTTGGTTTCGAGTTTTATTTACCACTCGGTGATTTTACTGATTTCCCATTAATTCCAAGCCTTTTAATATCAGTTATTACAGGTAATACTGTAATTCTAAAATTTTTAAGATCAAATTTTCCTTGACCAAACCTTCCGAGACCAAATATCCTAAGACTGAATATTCCTATCACCAGATCTTAATACATAAAAAATTTAGTACTGAATATTCACAATATATTAAATGTTTAATCAGAATACAGTGCCATTAGGGGACAGACAAAAACAGTATGTGGGATGTTCTAAGAGCGGTCTTTTGTACGTTCTGACTTACCAATGTACTGCCTTTTGTTACTATGCATGAGAAATGGAGAGGACACATGGGTAATGATGATGAACTTTCGAAAACTTCAAAAAGATGCCTAGAATAAGCTAGAATGTTCACCAAGAGTGTGCTGAATACTCAGGTCCATCAAATAAAAACAAAAGTATGCTAGAGATTCATATTTTTAAAAGTGCTACATTTATCTATTTTGTCTCAAGATTATTTAATTTCAATTAAAAAATATAAAAAAAAAAGTGTTCATACATTCAGTAATTTTCTCAAATCTCCTCTTAAAATTTTACCAGCCGGGGATCTGGGTATTGCTTCAAGGAACTCCACCCCTCCTCGGAGATGCTTATGAGGAGCCGTTTTTCCTGTAAAAAACATAAATAATAAAATATCGTTATTACATAGCTTCTGAACTGTACATAATTAGAATAAATAAAGGGTTGTGATTCTCCCAATGTCCCCAAGTCAAGGACACTGCTTTTGAAATGCTATATTAGCTGCATGGTGTATTTTTTTTACAGTTCTAATATCTCTCTCTCTCTGTTCACATCTCAGTTGTCTCCTGGAACTTACAAATTTGTAATGCTTTTCAGCACAGAAAACTTGTACCTATATGGCAATTTAGGAAGGTAGCACTGGTTCCCATGACCTATTATGTAGACACAGCTTTTATTCCATTTTTATAATTCTCTATAATCCAGTACATTAATCACAGCTTATATATACTAACCAGCAACCCAGTTAATGAGATCTTCAGGTACAATAATCTTGCCCGGTTTTGGAACAATGTATGCTTTAGGTATTTCTCCTGCAATTTCATCTGGAATTCCAATGACCCCAGCATCTGCGATATCGTCATGAGTCAAAAGTAATCCTTCCAGTTCTGCGGGAGCAACCTGAAATTAAAGAAACATTAAATCAGATATTATGCCAGAGCAATACAAGAATAATACAGAATGCCATCGATAGGAACATTGATATTGCATGTACATAATTCTTTCAAGTCACTAAACAAAACCCTGTAGAAGCCAGGGCATGAGGATCAGATAAAAGACCAAATCTTTACACAGTATTCTTTTTTATTCTTTTAAGGCCATCCTGCCTGCTTTAATGGGATATGCCATCATGATACAAAATTAACATTCAGTGTATGTGTAAAAATGATGATTAATTATAAAATACTTCAAGGTAAATTTGAAATTTTACTTCCTATACCATTTAGTCTTTTAAAAGGTAAATAGCTATCAAGAGATAAAATTTTACATATTTAGGTAACCTTTTTAAAATGCGTGAGATATTTACGTTTACATTTGGTAAAACTAATATCTAATTTATTAATGAAGCACTCTTGACAGAGTTAAAACAAACACCTAAAATATCAAATCCAAGAGCAATAAATAAAATAAATTTGAAAGGAAAGTCTATGGGAAAATCAGCCGTCACCAGAGTACCATTAAGGATTCTTAAGTAATGTCTGAACACCACAGTGGGGGGTTGGGGCTTGCACCGGCTGACGCCCGCCAGAGCAGGGGCGATGCCTCTGATAGGAGGGCTAAAACCACAAACTTTAACTTCAACTTTTTAAGAGCCCAAACATCTTTCAGTAGGACATTTACCAAATGATTTTGAAAAAAGTTATTATATTTTCAAAATATGACCACAAATGTAAAAAGTCAATATGTTTACATCATTATGAAAACACAGGTAATATATTGGGGTATATATAAGAACTGGGTCTTACCTGAAAACCTTTATACTTAATAAGCTCCTTTATGCGGTCAACAATGAAAAAGATGCCATTTTCATCGTAATGGCCAACATCTCCAGTATGTAACCAGCCTTTTGAATCAATCATATCTTCTGTGGCAGCTTTGTTATTCAAATAACCCTGAAAAATAAATGACTGTCATCTTTAGGAAATATAATGAATGCAAATAGATAACATATAAAGCATATCAATAAAGAAAAAATGTATATCCGGTTATCTGTCAATTGCATCCTATTACTGGTGCATATAATGAATCCAGTTTTATTGCATCGGAAAACAAGCACATTTGGGATACTAGACATACTATCCATACATTTAACGTCTTAGGAATACTTCAAATCTTGAAAATGCAGCACTTAATATCAACTTCAATTCCTGTACTTTTATTTTATCATTAGTTCAGTTTTGCTTGGAATACTGACTTTAATATATCTTTACATATAAGTGTCTTAATTCTGCCTATACATATCTCACCTTCATTACAAGTGGCCCCCTTATGCAAATTTCACCGTCTTCTCCAGGTCCCAACGAGTTGCCAGTTTTCATATCAACTATCTGCAGATGTAGAAGCCCAAGTTCAAATAACAATCTACAAGTATATACTGTATATAATATTTCTACTTAAACACTATACAGTACTTTAAATCTCCATGAAACATTATTTAAAATATATGAAAATATTTCAGTTTTATGGAAAGCTAGGACTGGCATAGGAAGATGAACAGTAATAGCCCTACATACGAAATCCATATTCAAAAGGTAATGTTTAGTGATCATCTACATATAACAAAGCAAAATCTGCAAAGGTCAGTTATAAAATAAAGTGAAATGCATGCAAAAAATACTCTTACAGAATTTTTTATGCATATGTAATATAATTTCATAATGTGGATTAATATTAATTAATATGAATGCAAGTAAAACTTTCGTCTTAGAAAATAGAAATAAGAATTACCTCCGTCTTTTCAAAGGACAGAATTTCAATATCATATTCATATACGTATTTCTCAAATATGAGAAACAATTGTTACTCAGTATTATAAATGCGAGAAATGTAAAAGAAATTTAAAAAAAAATAGACCAAAAATAAGATGATCCCTTACCACATTTATTTATCAGACAAGAGAGAGAGAGAATAAATTTAATCATAACAATCCCAGCGACCATTTAATAGCATTTGGTTTGCAGCAGGAAAAGAAATTAGCAGCAAGCTCTTCCATTTCATCTAGTCATTTGCTACAAGTCGGTGAATTTAAAGGACAAAATATATAAAGCTATAGCAGCAGCTAGAGAAAAAAATCAAATGATGATATACATGGTGCAAACTTTTCCTAGATATTATAAAGAAATGAAAGGTAGCCTGCTGGCTAGTACAGTGGTAACGCGCTGGCTTCGCATTCACGAGGTCGAAAGATCGGTTCCCGTCCAAGACCGAGAGTTTAAGCTGTTTACTGGCAGGAACTGCTGTGGGTGGACTCCACAGTGGGGGGTTGGGGCTTGCCCTGGCTGACGAATACCCATTGTATTGAAATGGAAATAAAGTTTTTATTAGTGAATTTTAGGTTAATGAGAGTAATATTACTATAGGAAATCCTTCAAGGAGGATATTGATGTTCGTGTAACACAGATCTAGAAGGCATTTTACTAGACGTAGTATATAACTCACTAAGGAACCAATAATGAATTGAGATGTACGTAGTAAGTAAATCTATACACCAAACGTGCTAAATATGTAAGATTTTAATCTTTAAGATCGTCCTGGTATTTTCGGGCAAGGTTTTTAAATTGCATGAAAGTATATCATTTTTACCAACATGTACTGGACCATCATGAGCTACGAATGTAGATGAACCATCACTACTTGATAGTAGGATAAAGGAATTAGATTTCACACCAACTGAAAACAGGAAAATATTATAGGGTCTTTCAGAGTTCATTGGTGTGATAATTTGATATGAATGGCTCTTGAAATAGAGGCCACAGCTTGATACTTTTGAAGAATACTTAATAAGATGCAAGAAAGCTTTAAGGTAAATTATTGGAGGCTTCTGTGGATAAAAAAAAAATGTGATGAAAAGATGGAGTGACAAGAATAATGTTGTTCCCTGTAAACACAATGAGGTAAAGACAGTGTATAATAAGCCAGAACTATATTTCTCCACCACAGAGGAAATCCGTTGAAATGCATCTTGCAAAACTAGAGATAACACAAATATGCCAAAGCCATAAAACAATAGTGTACATCGTGTATATATAGTACATTGCCTTTTATTTCAGAAAAGAAAACTGCGATATATTCTACTTAAAGTGAAGGTACATCATTTTACCTTTGCCTCACAGTGAGCAGTAACTGCTCCAACGGCTCCAGGTAAGTTGGTTTCACTGCTGAAGGTAGCAAGCGTTGTTTCAGTCAGACCAAATCCCTGCCTTACTCTAACTCCTCCAAGCTGAAACAAAATTATTCAAAATTACTGGATCAATATATTTTTTTGATGTTAACTTCGGGATAGGTATATGGCTCCTGAGCTAACTGAGCAGTTGGATCAATATTATATGGCTCCTTATGTTTTGATAAATGGACTAAGTACCTCGATGCTTTGCTGCTTTCTCTGGGTTAAAGATAAGGGAAAAGTGCCTTGCCCATGTTGCACCTCCCTTCATCTCGAGAATGCGGATTAAATAAAAGACAGTCTGTACGCTTGGAAATCAAGCAACATTCCATGGGTCTTTCCCTTCAAATTTTCTCTCAGCTTTTACTCCCCAAGCCTTTCACGTTCTCGTGTGCCTGAAAAGCCGCAGGAATAGATGCAAGCAAAACCTCATACTGTCATTACGAGCTAGTTTTGCTTGTATAATACTCATACCTACTTGGGTGTCTTTGACAACTCTCTAAAGGGTTTGTTATTACAACATATTTTTTAAAACCTTAGTGCCTTCAAAACATTTACCTAAAAAGCGCTAGAAATCCTTTGTTATTGAAACTAAATGTACTTACTCGTTCAGATAACAGTTCCTGTATATCCCTGGATAATGGGGCAGCCCCACAAACAATATTGCTAACACATGTTAAATCAAATTTAGTGACTGCATCATGCTTAGCCAAAAATATAGCCAAAGGGGGCACTAACGGAACCAAGGTGACCTGCAAGGACAAACAAACATTACCCTTCAGGAAATACAATAAATAGGCTTTTTTTTTTTTTGGTGTAATAAAAAAACATTATATATATATATATATATATATATATATATATATATATATATATATATATATATATATATATATATATATATATATATATATATATATATATATATATATATATATATATATATATATATATATATATATATATAAAAGTGAGCAAACATGGGTAAAAAGATAAAATGGAAGTAGAGAGAATATTACATGCATATCAAGAACAGTAAATTTTATATTATACAACAAATTAAATATACTCATTTCTTAAAGGCAAAAGCCTCGTCAGACAAGTAGTAATTAACATAACAGGTACACATGATAGAAAACAGATGAGAAATAAAAATGAATGATAACACCTAGATAATAAATTCATTAGTCTGATGAGCACATGAAAGACATACACATTAAAAGCTGCATTTCTAACCATTCCTGCACAAACTTTTGAAGTTTGTGGTTCAATGAATGAATAAAAATTGTCCATATATTTAAATAGGAATATATACATAAAAATCTGAAAACTTATCTAGTTGGTGTAAATTATAATTGAATGGGATTTAATTTCATCTAAAAGGTATAGCATACGCAACAACTACTTGAAAACAATTATGTCAAGGCAGATAAATACTACAAACCTTGTATGAATGAATGGCTTTTAAAAAGCTCTCCGGAATAAATCTGGGTAAAACTACTGCCTGCAACCCATAACACAAAGAAGTCAAACACATGGCCATGCCAAACCCATGGAAGAGGGGCAAAATGATTAAGCTGGTGTCTTTGTTAGTAACATCAAAGTATTCCTTCCTCCTGTGGAGTACAAGACAGAAGTGCTTGGGGATAATATTAGAGTACATCACTGTCATTCCAGAAAATGCAAGTCTAATAGCTTGTACCTATACTGTCCCTCCTGGCAAATGTGGTAACCAAAATCAAACCTCAAGATGTGGTTAACCTCTTCCCTGGCAAAGGCGAAGTATTTCAGTATTGCCTGTCGGGTATTTTTCTTCTAATTCATTTCTGCTCTGTCTGAGCCTTCCTAAGGCAGAGACAAGTAATATAGTGTTAACCATAATTCCAACAACCCCACTTACAGCATCTCAGTAACAGGAGAAATATATAAAAATGACTTCTCTCGATATGTTTTTGTCATCTAATTCGTCTGGAATTGCAAAGTTTTGGAAAAAAAAAAAATTGTCAGTAGAGAGGTTATGGTAAATTGGAGAGACCTGAGGCCTGGTTCTAAAATTTAGCATTGGTAATAACTTATCTTCTTCACTATATAGGGTGCGAAAGCTCTTGAAAGAGAGGTGGGAAGTAATTTTAGTTTCTCACTATCATGCAGGTGTCTTCCTTTATTTAAAGCCTCATTCCAGACCTGGGCAGAAAAAAGTAATATACAAAATCAAAAGCTAATTACACTAATATCACAAACATACCCATCTACCGAGAGGACAGCAAGCCAATTAGAAGATGTAAGTTCAACTCCCTTTGGCAGGCCTGTGGTGCCAGATGAGTAAACAATATGCACAACGTCATTGCCTTCCAAACCTTGTCTCTGTTTCCAGTCATCTGGTGCATCTTTGTATAGGCTAGTAATGGGCTGTAGATCACCAATGGCTGAATCTCCTAGGACATATATTCCCTGTAAGGTATTAGGATGAAAAACCAAAGATTAGCAAGAGATTTTTTTTTCAGATAAGATGCCAAACTGCAATGAAGAAAGCAGGGTGGCTGAACCTTACATGTGCAATAGAGTGGCGGTCATGCAACATACTATGTTAATCGTCGCTCTTTATTACTAGTTTTCTTATATGGCAGGAAATGTAATTCCTAGGAATACAGAACATGCAGCCCATAGCTGTCTGTTTCTTGGGGCACCTCCTGTGACATGGAAATATATGAGTGAAAGTCTTTTATTCCAAAACATAATTATTAGTGAAAGCCTTAATAAACACTTAATGATGATGAGACCGGGCCATATCTGCCTCTAGATTTATGCACATAGTTCAAATAGGTTACATTAAAAGTTCAGGCTAACACTGAAAGAAAATTCTCTATCAAAACCAGAAGATATTAAATAGTATATCTATAACGGTAAAGTATAGTAAGGATATAATTTTAATTTAAGAGGGATATGCAGTTAGAATACTGTACATACAACAATAATAATAATAATAAGTATTAAATTGTATATCTATAAAGGTAAAGTACAGTAAAGCTATAATCAAAACTCAAAAAGGATATGCAGTTAGAATACTGCACATACAAGGAATAACACCTTTGCTTGTGTCATTCAAGATATATGAAATCTGATCTATAAGGCATTGACTGGAACAGATTCCCTTGTATGGTCAAACAGAAAAAAACTAAATATCCTTCAGTTTTGTATATACAGTATGTTAATACGCCAGTCATTAAGAAATATGACTTGAAATGTGATTAAAACATTTAGAAAACGTAATTTAAGAATGGATAAAATATGGCTTATAGATTAAATAATTGGAAACCTATGAGACATCACTTATCAATATCACTCATGAGGCACTGTACCCTCAGCTGGAGATGGTATGAAAAAAGCGTCGCCACCTAGTTATTTCTCTTTGTATACTCTAATCCATGTATCAAAATCTTGATTTTATCCCTTGCATATCTGACCAGGTTATCAGTTGAGGCATCTACTCCATTTTTTTCCAGCTATATAAGTTTCATAACCACAACTATTATTGGAATAATACAATTAACAGTCTTAAGAACTAGAATAAACCAACTGCAGTCTTCAGAGCTGGAATACCACTTACATTTAAAGAATTGATATAATACCACTTATTCTCTCATTAACAGGAATAATATTACATCCTACTGACTGGAAGAATATCGCTTACATTCTTACACATCCAACCCTAACACTGCCAGAGATCATTTATGGTGTTATCAAATATAAGGGGAAATCTTTGGTCCATTTTTACTAGCTATAAGGCTTTATATTTATATACACAAGGCTAAAAGTTATACATGAATTCAGCAAAAAAATAATCTTTCTCATTAATGACGAGAATTTTTAACAAAGTTAGCTGGGTGGCTAATACTAGACGCCCTCTGTTATGCCATCAAAGAGAAGCACTCCACGACTAAAGATAGTGCAATGCAGTACCATTTTATT